>CM072923.1:193238796-193488796 GCA_036971965.1 Nyctalus aviator
TCCCTGGGGTCTGGCCCCCACCCTCAGGGAGACAGCCCGGGCTTCTGGGAGCCACAGACGTGACACAGGCCGTCCCCACGGAATCCCCGTACGGGAACAGAGAAAACGTTTTCTCGAAGGCGAAGCTGAGGTCAGAGGGGAGAGGAAGGTAGCACCCAGGGTCCTAGGTGAAGATGTGGGCTCTCCGGCCACACGCCCGCCCCCTGCCCCTCCTCCGGCTCTTTCTGGGGAGGCGGCTGCCCGGCCGTCCTCCTGGCTGGGAGAGGGCTCCTTTGGGCCTCGGAATCCTGCAGGCCAGGGAGGGGGGTGAAGGGCCTGCCAGGGCGTCCCCGGGCCCAGCCTCAGGCACCAGCTGCCCCTCCTGGAGGCGCGGGGCTGGGTGGTTCAGGCTCTGCAGGGGCGGCACCTGCTGGGGTCAGGCCCCGTTAGTTAACCCCGCCTTCCCCTCCGTGACCCCATTTCCTCCGTGACCCCATTTGCTGCGTAAGAACAGCCCTGGTAGCATTTCCAGCCGCCGGCTGGCACGGCGCTCTGGCATGGGGCTTGGAGGCTGGGAGCAGGGGGCTCTGTCTGTCTGAGGGTCTCAGGGGTCAGCAGGTCGGCACTCCTGGTGAGTCCCCCAGGGGAGGGTCCCCATCAGCTGGCTCTCCTCAGCTTATCAGGTCTCGGTCTCCAAATGCAGCCGAACCAGGAGGCGCAGGGAGGTCTGGGGACAGGGAAAGGGCTGGACCAAGGAGCAGACCTGCCAGCCGAGGTGGCGGGAGTCCCGGAGGCTCAGTCCTGGCCTCTGCGGACCAGGGCCTGGCTGGAGGCCGCTGGACAGGGATGGCCACAGGCGGCCTGGACCGTGGATGCTGCCCCGTCAGGCGGGCAGGCTGGGCAGAGGGGGTGGCTCCGAGCAGGGACACACTGACTCCTTCCCTTAGAGCTGCTTCGGGCCCAGGCGGACATGGGGGAGGAGGGTCGGTGGGGGACCAGGCGGCGGGAAGAGAAGGCATCCCAGCCGCGGACCCTCCCGCCCGCCCCCCACGGGTCACCGCTGGCCCTGCGCGCACTCCATCCACCGGAGGAAACTTTGCGCGCGGCCCCCTCCTCCCCACACCAGCCCTCCCGGTCCGCCGGGCTCACTCCGAACCGGGTCGGAACCGCGAACTGTTTCGCATGCCATCCCGTTACCGTGGCAACACCATCCGGCGGCGGTCCAATCGGAGCCCACGGCCTCTCCGGGGCCGTTCCCAAGGTGAGACCCGGGCGGGCGGACCAGCGCGCGGAGGCCGGGGAGGGGGCGGCCGGGCCCCGCTCGCTCGCTGACGCCCCGGCGGCACGGTCTGCGCGGCGCGGCGGCCCCCGCGAGGCGGCCCGGAGAGCGGCAGCCGGGCGGACCGGGCTCGGCTCCGGTGCCAGGGGCGGGGACGCGGGTGACGTGAGCCGGGCGGGCGGGCGGGCGGAGTTGGGACCCGCTCCGGGAGGCGGGGACGCGCGGAGGGAGGCGGCTCTGCGGCGGGCGCGGTGGGCGCGGGCGGCGGGGCCCGGAATCCCCCGCCTCCTCCTCCTCCTCGGCGCCGCGCCGCCGCCGCGCGCCCCGCGCCCCGCGCTCCACGCGCCCTCGCCCCGCGCCTCCGCGCCCGCCTCCCCCCTCCCTCCGCGGCGGCCGTCTGCAGGGCGAGCGCTCAGACGGAGCCCCGCCAACTTGAGCTGCGCCTTCCGCCCCGGAGCCCCGCCACCGAGCACCCCGACCCGGCGGGCGCGGACCGGATCCGGCGCCCCCGCCTCTCCCGTCCCCGGACCCCGCCGGCCCCGGGCGCGGGGCTCCCACCGGAGGCGAGAGACGCGCTGCTCGCGGCGGCGCTGCCCGGCCTCCCCCAGCCGCCCCGGAGGGCGCAGCCGCCGCTCCTCCGGCCCCGCCGCGCCCCCCTCCTCCCCCGGGCCGGCCGCCCCGTCCCCGCGGGCCTCGCCGCCGTCCCCGCCGGGCTCTCCCAGAGGCGCCGCCGCCGGCCCGCGCCCCGGGGGAGGATGTGCGCCCCCGCGGGCCGCCCCGCCTGAGCCATGCGCCCCCGCGGCGGCGGCGCGCCGGCCGGCATGGAGCCCCGCGCGGCCGCGCTCTGACCGCTGCGCCCGCGGCCGGCGGCGGCGGACCGAGCAGACCCGGCGCCGCGGGACGGAGCGAGCGGAGCGGAGCCGCGCGGATGGCCGGGGCGAGCGCGGTCTGAGCGCCGCTCGCGGAACGTGACCATGTGGATCCAGCAGCTCCTCGGACTCAGGTGAGCGGCCCGGGGCGCGGGGGCCGGGGTGCGTGGGTGCCGGCCGGGCGGAGGGGCTTTCCTCTGGGACCCTCCCCGCCCCCCGCGAGCGGCCACGGGGTGCCCGGGGAGCCAGGTGGGGGCCCCGGTCCGGAGCTCGGAGCTCAGCGCCCCGCAGGGAGCGGCCGGCTCTCCCGGGGGCTCCGGGCGCCCGGGGTCCGGGCAGGGGCGCCGGCGGCCGGCGGCTCCGCCACGCAGTGTCCGGGCCGCCCTGCGCCTCCTCCCGGGGCCCCCAGCGCGGCGCTGGGCGCGGGGCGCGGCGGGCCGGGGACCCAGGGCGGGGGCCGGGCGGCCGGGGAAAGGGAGGGAGAGAGCTGGGCGGGCGGAGTTGGAGGAAAGCAAAACAAAACCGCCTCTGCGCCTGGCTCTCCGCCTCCGGGCTCCGAGCGGAGCGGCCTCCGGCTCCCAGCTGCCTCCCCAGCTGCCGGCGGGTGACCTCGGGCGGCGGAGCGCACAGCTGGCGGGCAGCTGGGGCCAGAGCCGCTGGGGATCCGGGGGCGCGCGGTCCTCCCCGCCCCCATCCGCCCCCTGAGCCGCCCGGGGCGCGCCCTGGGGTCGGTTTGTGCCCAGGACTCCGGGGCGAGCTGGGAGGACTGGGAGCCTGGAGCCCGCGGCGGGGGGTGCCCGGAGAGACCCCTTTCCTTTCTGCAAACTTTGCCGCCTGCGGGGGCGCCCGGGCACCCGCCTCTGCCTCGGGCGCGCAGGGCGCAGCTGGGCACAGCGATCCCTTCGCGGGGAAGGCGCCCCCGGGCCGTCACCCTCTCGCTGGGGGCCCCTGGGCGCTGGTGCGTGTGGGTCCCAGGTCGCGGGGAGAGCGGGGAGGACGGAGGTGGAGGCGGAGGGCGCCCAGTGCGGTTCCCAGTCCGGCCGCTGGGATGCACTGCGCTCCCGCGCTGGGGAGGGCGAGGAGCCGAGCCCCGCCGGCTGCCCAGCCGCCCCCACAGCCGCCGCCGGCCAGAGCGGGGGGAGTGAGCCCCAGGGAGGACCCGGGTGCGTCCTGGTTTTGAGAAACCAGAAGAGGACAGAGCTCGCCAAGCGTTTTCCGGCTCCCCGAGTGGAGGGGACGATGCTCCGTCCTGTCCCGGGTCACGGCTGCTGACAGCAGCGATGCAAACTGTCAAACGCTGCTTTTTTCTGGAAAGCAGCGTCCCTCCCGCAGGAGCCCGGCTTGTCTGCTCTGCCATCTGGGCGTTGAGAGGTTAACGGCGAGGCGCTGGCGTTGGCATTGGCGCGGCCTGGACCTCGGTGTGTGCTCGGACTAGATAAGGCTCTGGACGCCGGCAGCACGGACCGGAGGCTTTGTGGGTCACCCAGCCAGGCACCTCGCCCTCTGCCTCCGGGTCTCAGCCAGAACCAGGGCCGGGGAAGGATCTGGGGGTCCCCGTCGGACGCTGAGTCCCTCTGGAGCCTCGGCCCGGGCCCCTGAGGACTGCCTGCCGGCCAGCTACCGGCACAGACATGTTTGTTTCAATCTGTGACACGGTGCCGGGCGCAGAGAGCCGAGTGTCGGTGAGGGAGAGCAGAGCCGCTGTCGCGGAGGGACGCTCTGTGGGCTCAGGCTCCCCGGCCGGGCCCCGCAGCCTCCCCAGCGGGCACCTCCGCAGCTTTGCCTTAGGGAACAGTCCTGTGGGGGACGTGGAAGTTTGACCTTTTGTTTCCTCCCTGCGCACGGGGTTTTCTGGAAGTGGGTCTGGGAGGACGAGCTGTCACCTGTTTGGGAGGCTGACTGGCCAGAGCGCTGTCATGCGGGAGCTGTCCCCCCCTCCCTCTCTCCCTCAGGGTCTGCGGCTCTGCCTCCCGCCAGGCAGGACCCCAGGCCTGCTCCGGAGGGGAAGGTGCTCCTCCGGGCGGGCTGCAGGTGGGGCGGCCTCCCACTGGCCAGGCCCGGCCTGGCTGTGACAGGCCCCCCTGAGCCTGCAGGGCCTGAGCCCGGAGGCAGAGCTCAGAGGCAGAGCCAGGCGTGGGCTCTGAGCGAGGGGCGCTCGTGCTGGTTTCTGAGACGCAGCCGGGGCTCAGCGCTGCGGGGTTTGGAGTGGAGCCTGCGGGAGCCTCTCTCCCTCCAGCGGGGAGGCGGACGTCCTTTTCAAGCTGCTTTTTGCGCCTTTGGGGGCGGTTGTAGCAATGCCCTCAAGGTCTCTCCCTTCATGCACAGGGACGCTGGCGTCTCCTGGGACTGCCCAGAGTGGCTGCCCTGGATGGAGCCCCTCTGTGAGCGCCAGGGGCATTGGGGGGGGGAGGCGGGGGGAGCGGGAGAGGGTGTGAGGGGGGCTTCTGAGCTGCAGACCTCCAGGCGCTGCTCTGCCAGGGCTCCTCACCCGAGGTTTGACAGCCGTCCTCAGGAGTTCAATGGCAGCCAAAGTCACGGCTCCTTCCCGCCCGGCCCCTCGGAGCGGCTGTCTGTCCTCCTCCCGGAGGCCCCGGGCCCCTCCTCTCGGGGAGGCCCCGGGGGTGAGGGGTGGGGGTGGCTGGGGTGGGGGGGGGTGTGACAACATCCTCTCTTGCTCTCTTCCTTCCCGGGGCACTTCGCAGCCGCCGAGCACGCGGACCCCGTGAGCCTGGCCCCGGGGCCTGTGGCCACTGTCAGCGGCCTGGAGAGGGGCCTCGGAGGGCGGGACTGGGGACACCGTCCGCAGGCAGCCCTCCGGGAGACCCCTGCCCGCCGGCCGCTGCTCTTTCCAAACGGGGAGCGTGGAGGCTGTGGCTCTGAGCGGGGACGGGGATGCTGGGATGAGTCGCCATTTCAGGAGGCAGCTCAGGTCCTCCCACCACGTGGCGCCCCTTTCCCCGCCCACCCAGCCCCACCGGGACCCTCATCCTGGCGGAGGAGGGTGGCAGCTCCTGCCCATTTACCTGAATCACCGGCCTCCTTCCTCCTGGGCCTCCTTGGGAGGGAGCCTTGGGAGGGAGGACGCCTTGGGAGGGAGCGGGACCCGCCGCTCCTGGCCTCCCCCCCCCCCCCCCGCCCCACCTCTGGGCCTGGACAGGGAGGGACCTGCTCTCCCCGCACTTCCTGCCTCCTGGCCGGGCACTGGGATGGTGGTGAGAACGGCAGCGCCCAGCCCGGGCCTCGGAGTGCCCACCCACGGACCCGGGCACCAGCAGGGCGTGGGCAGGGGTGGGCTGGGTGCATGTCCGAGTCCCGCATTCCCTTGGGCTCTTTGCGGGCAGACTCAGGGCACCCGGAGCACATGGGCACAGCACGGCCCGGGGCACCATGCAGTGGGCAAAGGCCAGACCCCGGCCGACCCATGGGCACCGCCCTGTCCCCTGCCCTCCGGGCGGTTGCTGGACCGGTTACGTAAGAGGTGCCTGCCTCCCGTGCACGTGCCCGCGGCCGGCAAAGGGCGACAAGTCAGTGGAGACGAAGCTGATGCAAAGCTGAGCCGGAAGCCAAATATATCCCTGATCTAGATCGCATGCTGCAAGGCCGGCTCGCGAGGTTTCTCCTGCCGCTGCCAGCCAGCCAGCCAGCCGGGCAGCCAGCCGGGCAGCCGGGCGCGGGGAGACGCAGGGCCTGGGAGCGCGAGGCTCTGGACTCGCCCCTCCGAGCCCCTTCCAGGAACCGGAGCCGCACGGGCGTCAGGGCCGCCCGGCTGCGGTTACGTAACTCAGAGGGACTCTCCGTTCATAGAAAGTCAGAGGCGGCGGCCATCAGAGCCCAGGCCCTCGCCGACGAGGGAGGGGGCGGCTGGCTCCCCAGGGTCCATCCACATCCTGGCTGGGTCACACCTGCCCCCTGGGGGGGGGCCTGGCTGCTCGCTCTCTGTTCCCCAATCATCAGCCTGGGACCAGGCTGCTTCAATGCCCGCCGGAGCCCGCTTCCAAACAGTGAGAGGAGGGCTGAGTCCCCTGCCCCCCTGGGAGGGCGGGGGGGAGGGGGCAGAGGGGGAGGGCGGAGAGGGGGCAGGGCAGCTGTGCTGGGCTCAGGCTCTCTCTCTTTGGAAAGCTCCTCAAGACCTTGCTGGTGTGGCTCAGTGGATAGAGCGTCGGCTTGCAGACCGAAGGGTCCCGGGTTCGATTCCGGTCAAGGGCACGTGCCTGGGTTGCAGGCTCCTCCCCAGCCAGGGCCCTGTTCAGGGCGGGAGCAGGAGGCGGCCAGTGGATGTGTCTCACTCACATCCGGGTTTCTCTGTTTCTCTCTCTCCCTTCCACTCTCTCTAAAACCAATGAAACATCCTCAGGGGAGGATTCACACACAAAACAAAGAAGAAAGGAAAACAAAGGAAGCGCTTTCTGCCGGAGACGGCCGGAGCCCCCTTCCCCAGTGGGGTCTCCCTCGTTGGCACTGTCTCTACTGACCCCGAGAGCCGAGTGGGGCTGACCTCCTGTTAGCAGGACGGCCCTGCGGCTGGGCCTACGGGGCGGGGGAGGGGCCAGGCTGGCGTTTGCATTTCTGCTGAACGCGGGCACTCAGCGAGGTGTCCCCTCCTTCCTGTCCCCTCCCACGCGGACAAGGGCAGGCGGCAGCCACGCTGGGCCCATCTTGCTGTGGCCTCCGCAGCCCCCAGCTCCCTGTCTGCCGGTCCCCTGCCCCCACTAGGACTCCTGCCAATTTTCGCTCTGTCTCGGGGGCCGGCCCCGGGGGGCCGTCCTGCCAGGCCGCTGCCTCTCTGCCCGCCCACCGTCCCAGCCCGCAGGGGGCAGCCGCCTGGGCGGTGTGGCTGTGGAGGGAAGCCAGGCTGGGGCCTCGCAGCTGGCAGCGTGTCTTGGGGGGGGTGAGGGGGGCCCTGGGGATCCGAGGGTTGAAGGGGGAGGAACCTGGTCCTGGGGGGGGGTGGGGGACAGTGTCTCGTTCTTCACCGCCACCTGTGAGCAGTGGCCGGTGCGGAGTGGACACCCAGGGGAGGTCGTGGGTGAGGACATGTCCACGTGGCACGGGGCCCTGGCTCTCTCAGGCCTCGTCCTTGGGGTCCCTCCTCCCTCACCTCCCGCTGGACCTGGGGAAGCAGTGCCAGCCGCGGCCGGTCTTACGTGGAGGCCCTGCTGTGACTCCAGCGGATACATCCCTTTGGCCCGGCTTCCCGGCGCTCACAGCCCCGCGGGAGAGACGTGGCTTTGGCCCGAGGACCGGGTTGTGCCCGGAATGCAGACGTGTTTCGGGGAAGATGACGCCTTTGAACTCTTGCAGTCATTATTGGTTCACCCAGGGTTCTGGTGGGTCTGTGACCCTGTGGGAGGGCGGTGGGGGGATGGGGAGGAAGGTGAGAAGCTGTCCCAATGGCTGCTCCTGCTCATTCCCCCCACCGTCCATTCAGGCCAGTCCTCGCTGCCCGGGGCGCCCCGCCCTGAGCCCTGCGGGTCCAGAAATGGGCGGGTTTCTGTCCGGTGGGGAGGGGCAGTGTGTGTGGGGGGGTGGAAATACTGTATCCACATGGAGACCGCACCGTCCGGAGAAAGGGCATGGGCCACATTCGTGTTTTGAAAACTGTCAGCAGGCACAGTGACAGAAATAACTAAACTGCAGCCAGCTTCAATGAGGCTCACTCGAACCCCTCGTGTAGCAGTTTATCACTTCCACGTGTGTCCGTGTGAGATGGCGTTAATGGGACAAGTCCATGCTCTCAGCCCGGGCTCGGCCTGAGTCATTGTGTGACTCACGGTGGTTCTGCCAGTTTTGAGGATGCCAAAGCAGGGCATTTTCACTGCTTCCTGGGGTCCTGGCTGTGGGCTGCACCTCGGGGGCTCCAGGGCCCATGGGCTCGCCTGCCCTGTGGCCATGCCCCGTGGGCACTCAGGGGGGAGAGCAGCCACTGGGGGAGCCCCGGCCGCCACCCTTGTTGCTATGGCTGCGCTGCTCTGTCGGCTCCGGGTCCGAGAGGTCGGCCTGGCCACAGCCCCCCCAATTGAACACTGGGGTCCGCCCAGAGCCGGGGTGTGGCCCGAGCCAGAACAGTGAGTGGGTGGGGTGGCCGCTGCCTTCTTGGGCCCACGTCCTACAGGGAGGGCACTCCCCCACGGGGCTGCAGGAAGTCTGTGGGGACCTGAGGCGAGTGCAGAGCCTTGCACCTGTGGCACCGGCGTCGGAGGCCGGCCAGGGCGGAGCCAGGCCAGCAGGTGCCCGGGCAGGGCGGGCAGGGCCCTGCGGGGAGTGTGTCCAGGCGTCCTCGCTCCCACTGGAGCCACCTGGGGGTCCTCATGGCCCCTTCAGCACGTTCTCTGACGACGTGAGGGCGGGGCCTTGCGCTCCCTGGCACCCGCACCTGTCACCACGCTGACCACCCCGCCACCTTGGCCCCCGGGGGCAGGAGAGACTGAGTCACCGGGGCCACGTTTGAATGAAAACTTAGGAACATTGTTCCCGAGTTAGGGTGTGTGTGTGTGTGTGTGTGTGCGGTGGGGTGTGGGTGTGCGGATGACTGTGTGTGTGTGTGTGTGTGTGTGTGTGGTGGGGAGGGTGCAGTGGGGTGTGTGCTGGTGTGGGGATGTGGGTATGTCTGCTGGGCAGTGGGGTGTCACCTGGGTGGTCGCCTGGACCCCTTTTCATCCTGCGGATCAGTGTAAAGAGTGTGGACGGCGGGATAATCCCGTGACATGGGTGTGGTATGTGCAGGTATTGTGGGTGTGGGCGTGTCTGCTGGGGAATGTGTGTGTGTGTGTGTGTGTGACATGGGTGTGGTATGTGCAGGTATTGTGGGTGTGGGTGTGTCTGCTGGGGAGTGTGTGTGTGTGTGTGTGACATGGGTGTGGTATGTATAGGTATTGTGGGTGTGGGTGTGTCTGCTGGGGAATGTGTGTGTGTGTGTGACATGGGTGTGGTATGTGCAGGTATTGTGGGTGTGGGTGTGTCTTCTGGGGAGTGTGTCTGTGTGATGAGGGTGTGTGACAGGTATGGTGTGTGCGGTGTGGTGGGGGTGGGTGTGCGGATGACTGTGTGTGTGTGTCTGTGTGTGTGTATGTGTGTGTGTGACATGGGTGTGGTGGGGGTGTGGGTGTGCGGATGACTGTGTGTGTGTGCGTGACGTGGGTGTGGTGGGGTATGGGTGTGCGGATGACTGTGTGTGTGTGTGTGCCATGGGTGTGGTGGGGTGTGGGTATGCGGATGACTGTGTGTGTGTATGTATGTATGTGTGTGTGACGGGGTGTGGTGTGGGTGTGGGTGTGCGGATGACTGTGTGTGTGTGTATGTGTGACAGGGGTGAGGTGTGTGCAGTGTGAGGGGGGAGTGGGTGTGCGGATGACTGTGTGTGTGTATGTATGTATGTGTGTGTGTGTGACGGGGTGTGGTGGGGTGTGGGTGTGCAGATGACTGTGTGTGTCTGTGTGTGACATGGGTGTGGTGGAGTGTGGGTGTGCGGATGACTGTGTGTGTGTGTGTGTGTGTGTGTGACATGGGTGTGGTGGGGTGTGGGTGTGCGGATGACTGTGTGTGTGTGTGTGTGTGTGTGTGTGTGACGGGGTGTGGTGGGGTGTGGGTGTGCGGATGACTGTGTGTGTGTGTGTGTGACATGGGTGTGGTGGGGTGTGGGTGTGCAGATGACTGTGTGTGTGTGTGTGTGTGTGTGTGTATGACGGGGTGTGGTGGGGTGTGGGTGTGCGGATGACTGTGTGTGTGTGTGTGTGTGTGTGTGTGTGACGGGGTGTGGTGGGGTGTGGGTGTGCGGATGACTGTGTGTGTGTGTGTGTGTGACATGGGTGTGGTGGGGGTGTGGGTGTGCGGATGACTGTGTGTGTATGTGTGTGTGTGACATGGGTGTGGTGGGGTGTGGGTATGCGGATGACTGTGTGTGTGTATGTATGTATGTGTGTGTGACGGGGTGTGGTGTGGGTGTGGGTGTGCGGATGACTGTGTGTGTGTGTATGTGTGACAGGGGTGAGGTGTGTGCAGTGTGAGGGGGGAGTGGGTGTGCGGATGACTGTGTGTGTGTATGTATGTATGTGTGTGTGTGTGACGGGGTGTGGTGGGGTGTGGGTGTGCAGATGACTGTGTGTGTCTGTGTGTGACATGGGTGTGGTGGAGTGTGGGTGTGCGGATGACTGTGTGTGTGTGTGTGTGTGTGTGTGACATGGGTGTGGTGGGGTGTGGGTGTGTGGATGATTGTGTGTGTGTGTGTGTGTGTGTGTGTGTGTGTGACGGGGTGTGGTGGGGTGTGGGTGTGCGGATGACTGTGTGTGTGTGTGTGTGACATGGGTGTGGTGGGGTGTGGGTGTGCAGATGACTGTGTGTGTGTGTGTGTGTGTGTATGACGGGGTGTGGTGGGGTGTGGGTGTGCGGATGACTGTGTGTGTGTGTGTGTGTGTGTGTGTGACGGGGTGTGGTGGGGTGTGGGTGTGCGGATGACTGTGTGTGTGTGTGTGTGTGTGACATGGGTGTGGTGGGGGTGTGGGTGTGCGGATGACTGTGTGTGTGTGTATGTATGTGTGTGTGTGTGCCATGGGTGTGGTGGGGGTGTGGGTGTGCGGATGACTGTGTGTGTGTATGTATGTGTGTGTGTGTGCCATGGGTGTGGTGGGGGTGTGGGTGTGCGGATGACTGTGTGTGTGTGTGTGCCATGGGTGTGGTGGGGTGTGGGTGTGCGGATGACTGTCGGGGAGCCTGGGGCCGGCGGGTGTCAGGGCTGCCCCTCCGGTGAAGAGGGCGGAGAGAACACCTTCTCCCGCGGAAGAGACGGCGGTGCTCATGGGAGAGGGAGCGGCCACCGCAGACCCCGTGGCGGGCGGTGCAGGGGCACCTGCTCCGACGGGCTGATGGGCAGCTTTTCCTGCCACACAGACATGGGGGGGAGGTGAGGGGACGTGAGGGCGAGCCTGCCCCCAGCCTCTGCACGCCCCGGGGAGCCCGCGGGCACGCTCCGGGAGGGGGCGGGATCGCTGAGGGCCCCCCAATCCTGTGATCAGCAGTGTGCAGACAGCGGATCAGCAGTGTGCGGATAGCGGATCGGCAGTGTGCGCATAGCAGATCGGCAGTGTGCGCATAGCGGATCGGCAGTGTGCGGACAGCGGATCGGCAGTGTGCGGACAGCGGATCGGCAGTGTGCGCATAGCGGATCGGCAGTGTGCGCATAGCGGATCGGCAGTGTGCGCATAGCGGATCGGCAGTGTGCGGACAGCGGATCGGCAGTGTGCGCATAGCGGATCGGCAGTGTGCGGACAGCGGATCGGCAGTGTGCGCATAGCGGATCGGCAGTGTGCGGACAGCGGATCGGCAGTGTGCGCATAGCGGATCGGCAGTGTGCGCATAGCGGATCGGCAGTGTGCGCATAGCGGATCGGCAGTGTGCGCATAGCGGATCAGCAGTGTGCGCATAGCGGATCGGCAGTGTGCGGACAGCGGATCGGCAGTGTGCGGACACGGGATGGCCGGGATGTGTGCGTCCGCCTCCATCCGGGGGAGAACTCGGAGCAGAGAGAGCTCCCGGTGACCTCGGCGGAATCCGGTCATGAGCTCGGACTTCCAGGAGCGGGTCCGTCCTCAGACTCCGACGTTCAAACACAGGGGATGTGCGGGCGGCTGGACGGCCGGTCACGTGGCTTCTTGTGGCCAAACCCGTGGGTGCACCTTCCTTAATGGGCCCGTGGGGGCTGTGGGGGAGGTTCTGGTGAACGAGGGCGAGGGGGTCCGGCACGCACCAGCGGCTTCGGGGCGGCCCTGAGGGCGGGCCGCTGTCCCAGCCCCTGCAGGGCGCCCTCGCTGCTTCCTGGGTCCCTGCCTCAGGCTGGGGCAGCGGAGACGGGAGGGGGGTTCTCGCATCCAGACAGGGCTGTGGAAAGAACGAACTCTCTCAAGTCGCTTGTGAAGCAGATATCACCCCGATAGCAAAGCCACGCAAAGACAGCCCAGAAAAAGACTGGAAAGCAATATTGTTTGTGAACATGGATCCCTCCCTCCCCCCAAAAATCTATAATAATAAAGGCATAATGTGCAAATTAGACCGGACAGCTGGCCGTCCCTCCGGAAGAAGCCGGGGCTGCCAGCGTTGAGGCAGCCACCGCTGCGGTGAGGGCCACGCCTCTTGCACGGATTCCGTGCACCGGGCCTCTCGTCCTTAATAAGATATTAGCAAATACAGCCCGGCTGCAAAAAGAAGTACAGGCCATTGGGGTCTAGTCCATGGATGCAAGGATGGCTCAATCTTTGAAAATCCACCCGTGCCCTCTGTCCTGTGAGAAGGCTGAAGAAGAAAGGCCACAGGAGTGTGTGCGCGTGATAAAGTCAGCCCCCGTTTGGGGTAAGAACTCTACGGAATGCCGGGATGGAAGGGCACTCACTCACCTTGAGGAAGGACACCTTCAAAGGCCTCTGACGTCACACTTCCTGTTGAGCCGCCGGAAGCTCCCCCCGCGGCCAGCGGTGAGTCGAGGATGTCCACTCTCCCCCTGTTGTCCGCTGTCGCGCTGGGATTCCAGCCAGGGTGACATGGAAGGAAAGCAGGTAACGGAGACGCAGAAAAGAAGGAATGGAGCTGTCAGCATCTCGGTATTTGCGGATACAGACAGATGATACGATTTTTTACACAGAAAACCATGTAACCTATAAGAAAAACCCTACCATGGCCTGGCTCAGTGGTTGAGCATCTCCTGTGAACCAGAAGGTCTTGACGGCTGGGTTTCCGGTCAGGGCACATGCCTGGGTTGCAGGCGTGCGGGAGGCGGCCGATCCATGATTCCCTCCCTCTCTGAAATCAATACACATATATTAAAAACAAAACAAACAAAAACCCATGACCTGGCTGGTTTGCTTAGTGGTTGGAACATCAGGCCTCTGACTGAAGGCTTTGATTCTGGTCAAGGGTGTGCATCTCCGTTGTAGGCTTGATACCCGGTCCTGGTTGCGGTGCATGCAGGAGGCAACCAATCGCTGTGTCTCCCTCACATGGATGCTTCTGTCTCTCTGTCTCTCCCCCTCCCTTCCACTCTCTCTAAAAATCAACGGCACAATAGCCTCAGGTGCGGATTAACCAAACACTCCAGCTAACACTTTCTAGTTCTCCGTCGGAGATCAGCCCTGGCTGCTTTTTGGGCGTGTGGCCTCGTTGGGGACCCTGGAGCTGGATGTGACAGCAGTCAGGGGAGGTGCCGATGGGGGCGGGTAAAACGATGGCTTTCTGGAATGTGCCGGCGGCGGCTCTGCCCCAGTTTTGAGGATGCGAAACAGCCACACGCGTCCCGCGGAGCGTGGTGCTGGGAGCCGCCTTCGGTGACAGTAACGGACGACCGGTGTGTGCTTACCGGCAGGAAGCGCCGTCCGGTGCGCACAAACCAGGTCAGCCCGAGACAGGGCGGCCTTTCTGGGCCGCCCCGCCCCCGCCCGGCACGTGGCACGTGGTGCTGGGGCGGCTCTGGGACCGAGCCGGGGCGGCAGCCAAGCACAGACGCTGTGGCTCCGGTTCCAGCTCGTGCAGCGGGGCCGGGGGTGAGACGGAATGCCGGTCTGTGCTGTGCTGTCTCCTTTCAGGCTGTACGAGGAAAGTGCGTGTGTGCGTCCGTGTGTGCGTCTGTGTGCACGTGTGTCTGTATGTGCACCCATATGTGCATGCATGTGTGTCCATGAGCGCATCTCTGTGCACCCATACGTGTGCATATGCGTCTCTGTGTGCACCCATGTGCATTCACGTGTGTCTGTGTGTGCACCCATGTACGTGT
This sequence comes from Nyctalus aviator, assembly GCA_036971965.1. NCBI lineage: Eukaryota > Metazoa > Chordata > Mammalia > Chiroptera > Vespertilionidae > Nyctalus > Nyctalus aviator. The sequence goes on from CM072923.1 coordinate 193,252,676, forward strand.
CTCCGTGTGCATGCGTATCTGTATGTGCATCCACGTGTGCACATATGTGAGTCCGTGTGTGTCTGTGTGTGTTGTGTGGGAGCTCCACGTACACACATGCTGCGTCAATGCTGCTGACCGGAGCCGGGTGGTGCGCAGGGAAGCTGTGTGTTGGAAGGGACTCTGGGCGTCTGAGAGCCGATGAATAGACCCATCGCTTCTTTCTCCTTCCTCCTGCCAGCGGGCCACCTGGAGCCACCAGGCCTCCCACAGCCCGGCTCAGGCCCATGAATAGACCCATCGCTTCTTTCTCCTTCCTCCTGCCAGCGGGCCACCTGGAGCCACCAGGCCTCCCACAGCCCGGCTCAGCGCTCAGTGCCCAGCCATGTCCCTTCATCCCCACCCGTCCTCTGGGTCCTCAGGGCCCTGCATGGCCGTGTTGTTCTCTCATGTTGCAGAGGAGGACACTGAGGCTCAGAGAGGTGAAGCGATTTGTCCAAGGTCACACAGCGAGCTGCCGGTCGGGCTGGGCCTGAACCCCTTTCATGGACTGCGAGGTCCAGGCACACGGTTTTCACCGCCCCTTATGGCTCCTGATCTTTATGTAAAGTTTGCTTCTCACTTCCTCAATTACACATTGCCCTTTGGGGGGAAAAACACAGATAAAATAGATCAAAGACTCGCAGGCCCCGCTGCTGTGAGGTCAGGTGAGCACCCTGCGGGCCTGGCCCTTGCGGCCAGCTGCCCCGCGATCAGAGGTCCCCCAGGCCCCTGGGTTCTGAGTCGGAGGGGGGTGTCCAAAGGGGGATCGTCCAAAGGGGGTCGGCCAAGGGGGAGGTTGTTTTGCAGCGGGAATGAGCGCAGCGTCACGCAGGGGGAGAGCAGCTGTGACACAGATACAGTCATTCAATCCCGTTAATAATTAAAAATAAACATGCGCTAATTCCGGGAGGCCCTCCCGGGAGCTCGCGGAATGGAACTGGGGGAGTGAATGAACGGTCACATGAGAGAGCCAGGTCAGGTGTCTTAGAATTCCGGGGGAGAGGGCTGCCCACCGTGTGTATGTGAGTGTGTGTGTTTGTACCTGTGTGCGTGTGCCTGTGCGTGCCTGTGTGTGCGTGCCTGTGTGTGTGCCTGTGTGTGTGCCTGTGTGCATGCCTGTGTGTGTGTGCCTGTGTGTGTGCCTGTGCGTGAGTGTGCCTGTGTGTGTGTCTACGGAGGTATAATTCATCTCCTGGAACAGTCACCGTTACGTGTCCAGTTCAGTGATGCTCAGAGCCTCTCCCGTGCGTACTGCCGTGACTGGTCCAGATTCAGGACACCCGCCCCCCTCTCCCCTCGTGTGACTAACAGTCCGTCCGTTTCTGCCTCCGCCTCCAGGCGCGCCTCCGTTTTCTCTCAGACGTGTTGTCCGGGTCCTTAGCTCGGCCCGGTGCCAGCTTTGCTGTCTCGTTGGCCTCACTGCGCAAGCTGCCCTCGAGAGTGTCTGTGCCCAGCGGGCCCCTGCCCCCCGAGGTGCCCCCTTTCTGGATCTAGCCCAGCCCGTCTCCGCGCCTGCTGGGGACTGGGGCCCGTTCTCCTTCGGGGTGCGGACGGCGATGATGCTGTGAGCGCCGCGGGCTCACGATCCCCTCCCCCCCCGGTGCCGGCAGCCCCAGCCCTGGACTCCAGCCGCGGGGTCGGGAGAGGCCGGGTGTGGTTAGCCTGGCGGGAAGCTCAGGGGGACCGTGCCCCTCCTCCGTTTTGGGCGGCTCCTTCCCTTCACACTGAAGAGAAGGGCTGGTCCACACAGCCCTTGTTCGCTGTCCACTAGTCAGCGTTCAGTGTCCGTGGAGTGTCACATGGTCTCGCGTGACCCTTGTCTTGAGAGTGAATACGGTTACCGTGGTCCCCGCTCTGCCCGGGCTCAGAGGCCCTGGGGAGCCCTGTGCTCCGTGGGGGGCTGCTCTCACTGGCCCGGGCTAGCCTAGAAGAGGATTTGATTATTGATCTCACAGAGGAAGGGAGAGGGAGAGAGAGACATCGATGGGAGAATCGCGGACCGGCTGCCTCCTGCACGCCCTCGCTGGGATGGAGCCGTCGGTCAGGCCTGTGCCCCGCCGGGGAATCGAACTGTGACCTCTCAGTTACTAGGTCGACGCTCACCCGAGTCCCCCCCGGCTGGCCATCTGGTTGTTTCCTTCCCGGGGGACAGGGTGCCACTTGGGGGAACGCCCCCCCTTCCCGGAGCAAGGGGCGCTGGGCCTCCTTGTAGAGGGGGCCGTGCGGGCGGGGAGCCCGGGGCGGCCGCACAGGAAGCTCTCCCGGAGGGTCAGCTGCACGCCTTGTTCCCGGGGGGGCCTCTCCCCGAGGGAGCGGGGCCCTGAGGACCCCGATTCCACCCTTCTGAGCCGGGCCCGAAGGAAGCCCCGTGGGGAGGAGCTCGGAGCTGGCGTTTGGGAACGTGGCCGCCCGTCCGGTGTCACTCACAGAGCTCGGGGGAAGCTGGCCCGGCACCACAGGGGCCAGCGCACCCCCTTCCTTCTGTCCCTCCTGCACCTGCTCCTCCTCAGGCCCCCTCCCCCAGTCTGACCCTCCTGCCTCTCCCTAGAGAACCCCCCCCCCCTTCCCCTGATGCTGGTCTCCTGCCCATGTGACACGTTTATGTCTGTTAAGAGCCTGCAGCCCAGCATCGCTGTGGAACTTTCTAGAAGAAGCGGGAGACTCAGGGGACTTGGTTTTCCCTCCGAGAACGCAGGAGGCCCTGGTCCCTTGTCCATGGGTGGTCTCTGCGTGTGCATAGAGCTAGAGCCCTCCCCAGGGGCGGGAGGACTGGCACTGGTGTGTGTGTGTGTGTGTGTGTGTGGAGTGTGTCTATGTTTGTGGGTCTTTGCAGAGTGTATGTGTGTGGAGGTGCGTGTAAGGGTGTGTGTGTGTGTGTGTGTGTGTGCACGCACGCGCACACACACACGTGTTGTGGGGAGCGGTGTCAGACCTCAGTGCACTTGAAACCAATTAATAAATGTGTGCTCCTTCATCCATCATCTGTCAAGCAGCTCAAAAACTTTAATTAAGAAACTCTCCCCACAGCCCTCCCAGGTCAGGAAGTGTCGTCAGCCTATTTCACAGATGGGTAAACTGAGGCAGGGCAGGGTGCAGCAATTAGTCTGAGGTGGTGCAGAGTCAGCACAGGGCGCGGGGCCTCCCAGAGGAGCATGGGCAGCTGTGGCCGCTCCGCCATCCGGCCCTGTCGTGGGGGGGGGGGGGAGGGAGGCACCCACACAGCGCGGCGCCCTGGCTCTGTGGTCCTGGGCCAGGCTCCCACCCGGCACCGTGGCCAGGCCTCTTGGGGCCCTGCCTACCCTCTGTTACCCCTCGCTGCTGTCCTGTGTCGGGCGGGAGGCCCTCCCAGCCAAGGCCAGGCCTCCGCGGGCTAAACCCTTTGCTGCCGTGTGCTTTGTGCCAGGGTCTGGGCTCTCCTCACTATTGTTGGGGGGAGGAGGTGGTGGGGTGGGGGGTGTCGCCAAAGCCCCCTGTGTGCCCGAGGCATTCTGGGAAGAAGAGCTGGAAGGTGGCGGTGGCTCTCTGTGAACCAGCCGCGGTCCGTGCCCGGAGAGGTGGCCGCACCCCAGCCTCGGCCCCAACCGCGTCTCCTGCGGGACTGGGCGCCGGGCTGGAGGGAAGCGCTGTGGGCCTGGCTGTGCGGCCTGTGCGGGGGCCACCAGCCTGTGGCCACCCGGGACTCGCCATCTCTGATCCGGTCCCCCCTGTCCTCGCCGTGCCCCGTGGGCCCCCGTGGGCCAGGCTGCCTCCCGCAGTCCTGGTCCCTGCGCCGCAGCCGCACCCTCTGGCTCCTTCCTTCCTCCCTCCCCCCTCTCCCCTGCAGTTCCAAAAACAGACCATTCGCGAAGGGAGTGAAGGCTGAGTTTATTTACGACAAATCCAAACTTGGCAAACGTTTCCGAAAGCGGCCGCTGCCTCCCAGAGGCTCCGGCCTCACCGTCTCTGAGACCGTGCGGTGCAGCGTGCGGTGCAGCCGGCCAGACGGGGGCTGAGCTGGCCTGGCCCCCGGGGCCCGATGTCCTCTCTGCCCCCTCCTCTCCCGCCAGAGGCAGCGAGGCCAGCCCTGCCCTGTCCTGTCCGAGGGACTCGGCTCTCAGATCACCCCCATGGCGGAGAGAGGAGGGCGGGGCCTCGGAGCTCCAAGCCTGAGAGCACGGGCACGCTCACCGGGGGCCGCTCCCCTGGGGGCTGGGGCTGAGGGCGGGCTTTGGGGCTCACTGGACGCCCAGGCTTCGGGCTGACACAGCGCCACAGGGGCCGGAGGATCCGGCCTCCAGGCGCTGGGACGCATTTGGTGCTGAACTTGCCAAGAGCAGGGACAGCCCAGCGGTGCCGCCTAAGGAGGTAGAGACGGTCACGCAGATACAGGATGCGCTGCTCCCGCTGGATGTGGGGAGAGGCGTGGCTGCCCCAGCCCCGGGGGGAGGGGCGAGAAGGAGGAGGCTTCTCGAACTGGCACAGCGCAAGCTGGCATTTGCACTCCTAAGCACCCTGGCTGCTTGGGACCGACCTCTGTGCCTGGTTCCCCGTGACAGGGCGGCGGCCCTGTGGGCTGGCTCATCCGCACCCAGTCCTGCTGAGCTTCCAGAAGTCCCCAGGGCGGGGTCAAAGGTGACCATGGAGATCTGACCCACGCCCCGGACATTACTCCCGTCCACTGGCAGAGACGACCAGGAGCCACGCAGAGAACATTCTAGAAGCAGGAACGTCTGCCTGGAGGGCCCCCATGCTCTTGCCCCCACAGCCCACGTGTCCCCGGCCGTCCTGTCTGAGGGGCCTCCCCGAGACCCCGCTCACCCCTCTTGGCTAGGAAGGCACTGGGACCCTCCCAGGGGCCTGGGTCCCTCTGGTTGCTTTCGCTGAAACAGATGCTCCAGAGAGCGGGCTCCTGTGGGTCCCAGCCCCCCACATGCCCTTGCCGTCCCCGCGGGGGGGACGGGGGCGGGGCGGAGCGTGGGGACACTGGGGGCTCTTTGTCCACCCAGGAGGGAGGAGGCCCTGAGGTCAGGAGGGCCAGGGCCCGGGAGCTGAACGGGCCCAGGGCACGCTGGCAGGGTGACGGGGAGGCCCGTGGCCGAGCGAGACGCGGTGGGCAGGAGCCGCAGGGCCGGGGGCCGCTCAGGTGAGAGGGCACTGCCACTGCAGGCGGTGTCCGCGTGCATGAGCCGCCCGGGCTGGGCGGGAGTTTCCGGCCAGTTGAGTGACAGGTGGCAGAGGTGGCAGGAGGTGGCAGAGCGGACACCCCAGGAGACATTGAGTCGGGTGACGGGGGCTGTGGTCCGGGCACGTTCCCGCATGCTGCTGGGATTCACAGCTTTTTGTAGGAAATGAATTGTTCACACAGTGGAGGCCCGACGGGGCCTGGCCAGCGGCTCTGCTGTCACCCCCCCACCCAGAGGGGGTGTCCCTCCCCGCCTTGGCCCTCCTGTTGTGTCAGGCAGGGGACAGAGAGGGGCTTGGGGGAAGGGAAGGACTTAAAATAACAACATGCCACGTCATCATGGCTCGGGTTGAGCATCGACCTAAGAGCCAGGTCACCGTTGGATTCCCGGTCAGGGCACAGGCCCGGGTTCGGGCTCGGTCCCCAGGGTGGGGTGTGCAGGAGGCAGCCGATCATTGATTCCTCTCATCGTTGATATTTCTGTCTCTCTCTTCCTCTCCCCTCCTCTCTGACATGAATAAAAGTATATTTTTAAAACTACGTAAAACAAGTAACACCTGAGACCAGAGCTTGCGGCACGGTGGGCGTGACACGCGTGGGCGTGACGTGTGGTGGGCGTGAACCTCGGTGTGCAGGCCTCTGAGGGCCGGGCGGTGGATACCCGTGGGCGTGGAGCTTTGCCTCATAAGGAGAGACCAGCTAACTAGCGCTCTGCATGCAAACTGCTTGAAATGCCAAAAACACACACAGGTGTATGCGTGAGCGTGCGTTCGGGTCACGGAGAGCCGGCGGCTAAATATATCCGGTAAATGAGGAAAACGAGCTGCTTTTCTCTGTCCGCGGCCATCCGGGCGCTAGCGGCGGGCTCCAATTAGAGTGCTGATTTACCCATTTTTACAAGAAATATAAATAGCACATGGTGTGGAGAGCTCGCTATTCACACACGTAGTGTGTGTTCTCCCCGTCGGGGGTGGGGAGCAGGCAGGGGTGGGTGGGCGGCGGATCCAGCAGCCCCACGGAGCACATGGAGGCACCTGCTTCTAGTAGGGGCAGCCCTGCCAGCGTGCCGCGGGCCGTGCCTTCCTCTGGCGCCAGGGGCCACGCCGAGTGACTATGCCCTCCCGACTCGTCCCTGGGGCTCGGAATCCAGTGGGTTCTTCGGGATCCAGGTGAGGGAGAAGGTGTATTTGTGAGTCCTTTATAACAGTGTCTTGTACTAATTAATCTGTACCAATTAATGCTAGTTAATCTGGCCTGTTTCAGTGGATGAGCAGTGTTTGTATTAGTTAGCTATGGCTGTGTAACAAGTGGCCACAAACTCAGTGGCTTCGAACAGCACACATTTGTTGCCTTATAGTTTCTGTGGGTTGGGAGCCTGGGCCTAGCTCAACTGGGTACGGTGCAAGCTGCAACCTGAGTGTCTGCTGGGCTGCGGTCTCATCTGAGACTGGACCAGGGAAGGACCCCCTGTTGAGGTCGTGGCTGCTCCAGCACACGGTTCCTTTGAGGCTGCCTGGCCCGGGGCTTGGTTCAGCTGGCTGTCAGCCCCTCATCCTGTGTCCCTCTCCAAATGATAGCTCACACCATGACAACTTGCTTCTTCAAAGCCAGGCATGGAGAGAGTCCCCTAATACGATGGATGTTAGAATATTAGGTAACACTAGAGGCCCCGTGCACAACATTTATGCAATGGAGTGCACCCGTTAGCAGTCTGGAAGCCTTCAGGGGATGTCTGGTTGACGGCTTAGGCCCACTCCCTGTGGGGGCAGGAGAGGCTTCCCCCACTGCTGCTGCACTCGCAGGAGCTGAGCTATGCTACTGCATTTAGTGTGTGCCCCCTGGTGGTCAGTGTGCATCATAGCGACCGGTTGTTCGGTTGTTCGGTCAATTTGCATATTACATTTCGATGAGTATCGATTACCCTGGAAGTGAGTCCCCCCTCGGCTGTTTTCTGTTTTCAGAAGTGAGTCTGGTTCCAACTGCCTCCAGGAGAGTGCCTAGAGGAGGCGAAACACTGGGAGGCAGGGACCATTGACTGCCCATCTCTGTAGCCAATGGCTCTGTCTGGGGGTTCCTAATACAGCCGAACCTCGGTTCTCGAACTCAATTTGTGCCTGAAGGTTGTTCGACACGGAGACGGAGTCACTTTTTCCCACAGAAATAATGCAGCCCATCGCTGACACCATAGACCAGTGGTCGGCAAACTGCGGCTCTCAAGCCACATGCGGCTCTTTGGCCCCTTGAGTGTGGCTCTTCCACACAATGCCACGTGTGGGCATCCACGTACAGTGAGACTGAAACTTCGTGGCCCATGCGCAGAAGTCGGTTTTCGGCTTTTAAAAGAAATTTCAGTTGTTGTCCTGCTGATATGTGGCTCTGTGGGCTAATGAGTTTGCCGACCACTGTCCTAGCTGTGGCGCCAACGTGCCGTGGGTTGGCAACACATCGCAGTCTTGGAGATGCTAAACGTGCAAGCAGCGAGCCTCTTAGAATCCACACACACACGTGTGCACGGACGTGTACAGGGGCTGCCCATATGTATTCACCCTTTGAATAATTATAGTTCCAGTGGGTTGCATCTGAAAAAAGAAAAAGAAGCATCAGTTGGGCGAGGAGCTGTGAAGGTGTGTATATACTTTGGGTACACCCTGCATGTCCACATGTGCACACACACGAAGCATTTGTGTGTAAATAGGTAAACAGAGAGGTGGTAAGGAATCGGCTCATGTGACTGGAGGTGTGAGTCCCAGCGCCTGCGGCCGGCAGGCTGAGGCCAGGGGAGCCGATGGCCTTCGGTCCGGGCCAGGAGCCGGCGGCCTTCACCCCAAAGGGAATTCCGAGGCCAGAGAGACGGGTGCTTTGGCGGCACCACGCCGGCGCTCGGACCAGGCGGCACCCTCCGGGGTGTTCTCGTGGGGACGCGGGGCTGAGGGGGAGCCGGAGGGGGCTGTTTCCCGGCAGGATCACAGCGAAGTGTCTCCGCTCAGAGTGCCAGACGAGGCCCACTCACAGCCGGGGACACCCCACTCCCCTTGGTCTCTGACTCCCGTGTTCCTCTCACCAGACACTCACACACTGACCCAGTGTCCGGGCGCCCATGGCCCGGTCAGGTCCACACATACATTCCCCACCACACCATCACCCGTGGTCCAGGTGGCCTCACTGGAGGGTATTTTCCCCACTGAGATCTAGAGAGAGTGGGAGGGAGGGCGGGGAGGGGGGCGGGTTGAGAGAGAAACATGGATGTGAGAGAGACACATCCACTGGTGGCCTCCCGCATATGCCCTACCAGTGCCAGGGATAAAACATGCAACCCAGGTACGTGCCCTTGACTGGGAACCAAACCTGGGACCCATTGATGTTCGGGCTGGCGCTCTAACCACTGAACAATACCAGCCAGGGCCCCCATTCACCCTAATGCCATTTTCAAAGACCTATTTCCAAATAGGGTCACATTCTTAGACATGAATTTTGGGGGGCACTGTTCACCCCACTACACCCCGCTGTGGGAGTTCGAGGCTGGGAAGGAGGCGGGTCAGGGGTCATGGGTCATGGGTCAGTGGGCTTTGCTTCCCTTAGTCCCCGAGCCGAGGCCTCAGTGGTCCCCTGAGAACAGATGTCCATCGCAGGACTGGGCAGAGCGCCCTCCCCCTGGCCTGTCTCTGGCCACCACGCAGGCCCCTGCCGTCCAGTTTGACGGGACGCCGGGCAGGGCCGGCTGCGGGCGGGGGTGTGGCGCAGAGGCTCAGGTGCAGGAAGCTATATATTTAGACACGGAAGGTCGGACCCAGCCCGGGAGGGAGGACGGGCTCGTGGGGCGGGCCACGCCGGCGCTCAGACCAGGCGGCATCCTTCCGGAGTGTTTTTATGGGCCAAGGGGAGCGAAGTGGGCCATTTCTCTGCAGGATTACAGCCATGTAACCTGCGCGATATACGAGCTACATAATGGGCCTTTGACGTGAGAGTCGGGGCGGATTTGGAAATACGGCGAAGGTAAACTTCTGAGCCGGCACCGCTGGAGACGGTGTTTCCCGGGCCCGCGGCGGGCTGGGAGCCGGAGGAGGCGCGGACGCACATCAGAGACAGGGGCAGCCTTTGTGCTCTGACAGCCAGACGCGCACAGAACGCCTCTGTCCGCGGACAGATGCCGAGTGTGGCGCGGGCGCCTGGCTGAAACGCCCACTGTCACCCGCCCGCTGAATGCCGCTCTGTTCGGCCGGCGCTCGGAGGCCGTGTTTCCAGCCGCACCGGCCGCGGGTGGAACTGCCACAGCCTGCCGCGGGGCGGGGTCACCGGGCCATGCCGGCAGCGGCCCCGTCTGCAGCCACACCAGCGGCGGAGGGCAGGCATCTGCGGCACCGGCCACACCCGGCCCGGGGCGGGCGTCAGGGAGGGAGGCCCAGGAGGAGCCGTCAGGGAGGGAGGCCCAGGAGGAGCCGTCAGGGAGGGAGGCCCAGGAGGAGCCGTCTGGGAGGGAGGCCCAGGAGGAGCCGTCAGGGAGGGAGGCCCAGGAGGAGCCGTCTGGGAGGGAGGGCCCAGGAGAGGGTCTGGGGGTGGGACCAGCTGGCTGTTTGGGGTCTGGGGGTCTGGCCTGAGGCAGGCCTGGGGTCCTCCCCCCAGGCCTTTCTGCTCCCCCCGAGATGCCAGCTGGGCAGAGGGACAAGCTTAGACGGGACAGCAGGTCAGTTCTCTCTCTGGTTCCGACAAAGCCCCCGGCTCCATGGTTGCGGGGGGGACGGGGGAGGCCAGGCCTCTGGACAGGGCGGGTCCTGAACGTGTGGCTTGAACAGAGGACGTGCAGGCCGCACGCTCGGCTCTGACAGCCCCCCCCGGGGGAGGGCTTTTGGCCGTCTGTGACCTTGGGCGGGGGAGCTGGTCTCTGCCTGCAGGTCCCGCCTGCAGACTGAGGGATGGGGCAGCCGCCGGTTTCAGGCGCTGCTCTGAGCGCTGTGGTCTGTCCTCAGCCACCCTGCGGTCGTCCCATTTCAGATGGGGAAACTGAGGCCCAGGCCCTGGGAGCCCAGCCGGCCGCGTGCAGGCTCCGACCGCATTGCCTGCTGGAGTCCCAGCTCTGAGGGAGCGGTCAGAGTCAGATTGCCGGGATGCGGATCTGTACTCTCAGCGGCTGTGTGACCTTGGTGCACCGATCGCCCTCTCTGAGCTCATTGCCACCATCTGTAGGATGATAACCCGTCCGGGGTGGGGGGGGGAGTGTTAAACTGAGGAATGCAGTAAGGCGCCTTCCACGGTGCCCGTCTGGGCCCTGCAGGGAGGTCAGCCATGTTCCCTGCCCCCAGAGCTGGGTGCCCCGCAGGCCGTGGGCGGCTAGTGGGACCAGAGTCCCAGGCCTGCTGTCCAGGGGGGGTGAGTTGGGGTGGCCCTGAGACCTTGCCTCTCTCTCCAGTTCCAGGGGAGGCTGGTGCGGGACCCCTGAGAGCCTGTGGGCGGCCCACTCCCTTCCAGGGGGCCGTCTGTGACCTTGATGTGACCTCACAGGCCTGGGGGAGGCAGAGACGGGACGTGCCCTCAGGGCGGGGAGGGGTGCCTGCCGCGGCGCCTCGGGGGCCTGTGCCCAGATCGGGCCTCAGAGCTTGGAAAATGCCCTGTGGCCTCACCCAGCGGCAATAAGTTGTCACCTGCCTTTCCTTTCATTCCTTCAGTAGCTGTTTGAGGTCACTGCCGGAGGGCCGGCTCCTAGCGGGGCCCTGGGCCAGGAGGAAGAGGAAGGGGGCAGGGAGAGGCGGGGCGGGGGCGGGGGTGGGGGGATAGCCCTGCCAGGCCAGGAAGCAGGGCCCTGGGTGTCAGGCCCACCTGTGGGTCCAGTTTCTTGCTGCACATGAGCTGGGGTTTTAGAAACCGGGCCGCTGCCCCGACCCCCACCCCCACCCCCTGTGGGCGGAGCGCGTCCCGATGTCTGGGGGCAGCTGACAGTTTCCTCCGGAACGCCCCCCCCCACCCCCCCGAGTCCGTGCTGTGCGCTCAGTCCATCCTGCCGGTCAGGAGCTCCCAGGCCAGTGGGAAGGAGGCAGACTCCCTCCTGCCCGGGTGAGGGTGCTCCAGGCGCCTTCAGGGGCTGAGCCCCCGCTTCCCCAGCCGAGGCATCCAGAGCCGGTGCGGGGAGCAGGACCCAGGGCGGCCCAGGGGCCTGCCTGGCTGCAGGGGGGAGGCCCCGGGTGGGGGTGAGGATGATGGAAGGGGACCCCCAGCAATCTCTCATCTCTCCTGCTTCTCAGACACCTCCTCCCCCGACCCCCGGGACCCTGGGCTGGGCAGGTGCTGACAAGCACCTGGGCCTCATCACTGGCTCGCAGGTAGGGCACCCGCCCATTTCACAGGTGGGAATGCTGAGGCTCCGGCACGTCGCCTTGACTTGTCGGGGGGCGGCTGGTATAGGCAGAGCGGGCCCGGCGATGGGGCGGAGGTAGGACTGGGGGATCCGGTGAGCTTGCCCCCCGAGCCCCCCTGGAGAGCCACCCCTCCTTCTTCGCACGGCGAGGCCCGCGGTACCCTCCCAGCGTGGAATCTGGTCAGCAGGCGGCTGTCCTCTGCCTCTGTCACCTCAGGTCATCCCGGCAGGAGGACGGAGCCAGCATGAAGCCGACCTCCTGCTGCGGAGCCTGCGCTCTTAGCGGCTGCGGTGGCCGGAGTGATAATGGCCTGGAAAAGCGTCCGGTGGCTGTGTGTGTGTGTGACAGTCACCCTCGTGTGTGTGTGTGTGTGTGTGACAGTTACCCGCGTGTGTGTGTGTGTGTGTGTGTGACAGTTACCCTCGTGTGTGTGTGTGTGTGACAGTCACCCTCGTGTGTGTGTGTGTATGTGACAGCCACCCTCGTGTGTGTGTGTGTGTGTGACAGTCACCCTCGTGTGTGTGTGTGTGTGACAGTCACCCTCGTATGTGTGTGTGTGTGTGTGTGTGACAGCCACCCTCGTGTGTGTGTGTGTGTGTGACAGTTACCCTCGTGTGTGTGTGTGTGTGACAGTTACCCTCATGTGTGTGTGTGTGTATGTGTGTGTGACAGTCACCCTCGTGTGTGTGTGTGTATGTGACAGCCACCCTCGTGTGTGTGTGTGTGTGACAGTCACCCTTGTGTGTGTGTGTGACAGTCACCCTCGTGTGTGTGTGTGTGTGTGTGAGAGAGAGAGAGATAGCCACCCTCGAGTGTGTGTGTGTGTGTGTGTGTGTGTGTGTGAGACAGTCACCCTCGTGTGTGTGTGTGACAGTCACCCTCGTGTGTGTGTGTGTGACAGTCACCCTCGTGTGTGTGTGTGTGTGTGTGTGTGACAGTCACCCTCGTGTGTGTGTGTGTGTGTGTATGTGTGTGACAGTCACCCTCGTGTGTGTGTGTGTGTGACAGTCACCCTCGTGTGTGTGTGTGTGTGTGTGTGAGAGAGAGAGAGAGAGAGAGAGACAGCCACCCTCCCAGGCACAGAGACTAGAGCGTGGCCGTCCAGAACCGGGAGCTGTGAGACGCTCCGGGCCCACCCGTCGGGACGAGGGCCAGAGCCCACCATGCGTTTCCCGGGGTTTTCATGCGCTCGATCCTACGTTCTCACTCTGGTCAGGGTTCTAACGTTTCAAGGCTTTTCTGTGCTTGTTGAACGGGTTCTGGAGAGAGAGAGGCAGATGTGGGCCTTGGAAGTATTTGAGGAAGACGCCAAGATGACGGGTCTGCCAGACTCGCCGGGCGCTCAGGCCTGGGGTCCGAGGGCTGTCCCAGAGGCGGGGGGGGAGGGGGGGCGGGGGGAGGGGGAGGCTAGGGCCTCTCCCGTCGCTCTCCTGCGGGCTCCTGGCCGGCCCGGCACATGGCTCTGTTCCGTGGAGTGTTCCCAGACCACAGAGCGGGGACGGGCGCCCATGGGAAGAGACACACGCGGCCCCGCCCTCCTGGAGGTTCAGAGACAAATACCCACAAACCAGCTCAGTGCCTGGTGTCAGTCCGGCTGATGAAGGCGGTTGCAGTGTCTTCGTTGCCGGAGGGCGGCCCTGTGAACCACGAAGCCAGCAATTTACACACAAGACGCCCGCCTTCTGAGCGGATGGGGGCCAGTGCCCGCCACGGCTGGACCCTGGGCTCAGGCTCACCCCCCCGGTGCAAGGCGGGCGGGGCGTCCTGGCGGGGTTTGCCCACAGCGGGGTGGGTACCAGGCCCTCCCGCGCCCATGGCCCCAAGGGCAGCACGGGGGGCCAGCATGGGGGAGAGGTCACCAGGATTGCACGCCGCCCCTCCCCCAGGCCCTCTTGCAGGAGCTGCCTGCCCGTGCCCGCCACCCGGCTCACCGGTAAGCCACAGAGCCGGGCACGGAGCACCAGGGCTGTGGGGGCCAGAGCAGGTCTGCACCTGCTTCCCTCTTACTGCGTGCACCTCTCCCCGATCTGCGGGTGAGGAAACTGAGGCACGGGGACTCGGGGGGGGACCCTCCTTCATCAGGTGGTTCTGGGGACTGACCAAGCTCCTCTAAGTAAGAGCCCAGCCCCGGGAGAGGCGGTGCTCAGAGACTATCGGGGTTTCCTGACACCCCCAGAGGGTGAATGCTGGGGGCCCCCACCGCCTGCCTGCTTCGAGGCCCACCCCCCCAATGCCCTTGGGTTTCCTGGAGTGGGCCCCACAAATAAAGCCACAGCGTTCCTTCTGCCTTCCCAGCTCCCCTCCTGCTAACCGTCTCCTGGGCATTCAATGCCCGTCACCTCCTCCTCCCAGCAGCCCTCCAGGCTCCCGCAGGCAGAGCCGAATGAATCCACCCCGGCCGATGACTGCCCGCCCCTGGGCGTTGGTCAGCGGAAGCGCCTGTTTCCCCCGTGGCCTGCGGGCCTCCGGCTCGTCCCTTCTCTCCAGGAAGGATGGCAGAGCCCCCGGGAGCCGGGAGCCGGGAGCCAGGCCCCGCGTGGTGTTCTGGGCCGGAGCCGGCGGGGTCTCGTCTCCTCATTCCCAGATCCGGCCCCATCACCGCCCTCGCTAATGGTGGCGGAGTAATTGGATACAAATAAAAATTAAGAGGCGCGGTTAACATCAGTGTTAAAGCGTAATTAATATTAGATCGCGGTTGAGCTGAGTAAGTGCCCACCCAGGCTGCGGTTCCGTGGTCTGTGCACCACCCCTCCCCCGCCACAGCCCTGGAGGCCGACGGCGGCAGGTCCCTCTGCCGCTGTGCGCGGAGCCTTCCGGGCTGCCAGGATGCAGGGCGCGCCGGCCCGCGGTGGGAGGGGTGCCTGCGGGTCACGGGGTCAGGGCGGAGCTGGTGGCGGTGGATTCTGAGCTTCGGAGGAAACCCTATGGGGTCTGGGGGAGGATGGTGGGGATCGGGCAGTCATGGAGGGCTGCCAGGTGGTGGTGTGGGGAGGGGCTGGAGGGCTTCCCGGGGGTGTGAAGCTGCGGACAGGAGCCCCAGCTCCCAGGGTGGCTCTGGCCTTTCTTTCCCCAACCAGAGTGCCCGACAGGCGCTGGCGTCCCGGGCTTCAGAGCGGGGGAGGGAGCGCCAGTCCGGTCAGCAGGGACTCTTGCCTCGTCCCGATGTGGGGGGAGGGGAGTAGTAGAAGAGGGGGAGCCTGGTTCCTAAGTGGGGGTGGGGGGTGGGGGTGGGGAGTAGGTAGGAGAGGGGGAGCCTGGTTCCTAAGTGGGGGTGGGGGGTGGGGGTGGGGAGTAGGTAGGAGAGGGGGAGCCTGGTTCCTAAGTGGGGGTGGGGGTGGGGAGTAGGTAGAAGAGGGGGACAGACAGGGGAGGGGGCCCAGCACGGGCTGCAGGGCGCTCCTCTCGAGCTGCTCCTCTGTCTCCAGGTGAGCCTCTGGCCCTAGATCTGGGGACGGGGTGAGGTCTCTGCAAGTGTGTGTGTGTGTGTGTGTGTGTGCATGTGTGGGTACATGTGCACATGTATGTGTATGTGTGCCTGTAGGTGCCCATGCGTGCCTCTGTGTCAGAACCCCCAGGCTCCCCAAGGCCCCTGGGGTGGACTGGTCTCACTGAGTTAGGCCAGGCCTCCCCCTTCCCCCGACACTACCAGGGCCTGCGCATCCGACTCAGGAGGACCTGCAAGGTCCCTCCCTCCTCACCCCGGCTGACTGTTGCCGGGCCCCACCCCTGTGGCTGATGTCCTGTGGGTGTGCGGCCCCTGGGCCTCCCCTGGGCCTCCCCCTGGGCCTCCCCCTGGGCCTCCCCTGAGCCTCCCCCTGGGCCTTCCTCTGGGCCTCCCCAGGGCCTCCCCCCGGCCTTTCCCTGGGCCTCCCCCCAGCCTTCCCCTGGGCCTACCCCGGGCCTCCCGCTGGGCCTCCCCTGGGCCTCCCCCGGGGCCTCCCCTGGGCCTCTCTCAAGGCCTCCCCAGGGCCTCCCACTGGGCCTCCCCAGGGCCTCCCACTGGGCATCCCCTGGGCCTCCCTCTGGGCCTCCCCCTGGGCCTCCCCTGGGCCTCCCCCGGGCTCCGAGCCCCTCCAACTGTGGTTACTCCTCCTCCATTGCTCCAACTCTTGGCTCTTATGCTATTGATTTGCCCTGCCTCAGTTTACCTTCCAACGCGTGAGAGCCCACGATGCCACAGAACACCGAGCCCCTCCGAGCAGTCACCCCCAGGAAGGAGCGCGGCACCCCAGCTTTTCCTGAGGGGTGGTCTGGGGTTCTGGGGGCCAGAGGCCAGCGGCGGGAGCCCTTAGCTGGCCCTGAGGGTCCTGGGACTCAGCCCCCGCTCGGCAGCCAGACACATAGCGGCTCTATCGTCAGCCCTGCGGGAGTCCAGCCTCCTGTGCACCCAACAACTGGCTGCACCTCCCCCACGTCTGAGACGCCCAGAAAGCTCATGCTTCTCACGTGGGGACAGTGTGCACCCCCAGGCCTGGGCGGGCGGCCCTCCAGCGCCAGCTTCTCCATGGCTGGTGGCTTGTCGGCCAGCTTCTCCATGGCTGGTGGCTACTCCGCCAGCTTCTCCACGCTGGTGGCTACTCCACCAGCACAGGGCTGTGCTGAGGCCTCTTTGGAAGGAAGCGCAGTGACTGTTCGTGTGCTTTTCTTTCTCCTGCGGAATGTGAGGACCGGCCGACCCTCCTAGAAGGTGGCCGTGCGGATGGCTTGAGAGTGCGTGGAGTGCTCAGCCACGCCTGCCGGGAGCTTGTGTGCCTGTCCAGGGCTCCATCCCCGTGGGCGGTGTGCGCACACCCGCCCGGTGCTCGGTCCTCTCCTGTGCACGTCGGCAGCGCTCTGTCTGTCCACATGCTTGCTGAGAGCTTCCCGTGGGCTTCTTCCTGCCTGGCGACTGTGGCCAGTGTGGCCGAGGCTGGAAGAAGCTGGGGCCCTGGCCCCTGGGGTGGTGGGTGCTGCGCTCTGCCCAGGACCCCGGCCCTGAAGGGTCACCGCCACACCTGGCCTGCCTGCCCCCCATTCTTTATCTCTGCTTAAAAAAGAACAGGAAAGCCTGGCTCAGGGATTGAGCGTCGAGCTATGAAGCAGGAGGTCAGGGCCCAGGCCCAGGTTCCGGGCTTGATCCCCAGAGTGGGGCGTGCAGGAGGCAGCTGACCCATGATTCTGCCATCATTGTTTCTCTCTCTCCATCCCTCTCAAATAAAAACTTATTTAAAAAAAAAAATGAACTTGAAGTCCGATTCAACCAGGCCTGAGGGAGGAACGGGTGTGTACTCGGCTCTCCACCCGGAGGGCCCGGGAGCCTCGCTGTCAGGGCTGGTGCTGGGCGGCCCCAGCGGTGCGCTGAGTGGCTCTGCTGGGGGCCTGCATCTCACGCTGTCACCGCCCTCTCCGTGGGGGGCGGGGGGGAGGGTGATCTCCCTCTGAGGAAGGCTGGGAAGCTCTGCAGGGGGTGCAGGCTTGGCTTGGCCCCCCAGGCCCTTCTGGGAGTCCTGGCCTCGCTCAGGGTGACGCTGGTGGGGGCAGGTCACCGACACAGGATCCTCGCCCAGCCCCGTGAGTGCCCGGCTCTGCCAGCTGCTCCTTGGCCTGGAGCCATTTGGGTATTTAGAACGCCATTCCAGAGCCACACAGACTTAAAAGCCAGCCTCCTGTATTCGGTCAAACAGTGAGTTCACCCCCAGGCCTTGGCGGGGCCCGTGGGCCGGACATCCCCCACCCCGGCCTGGAGGGCAGTGCAGAGAAGAGGCCGGACCCCGGAGGGGCCAGCTTGTCCCGGGCATGTCTCAGGCCCCTGTCCCCACCTGCAGGAGAAGCAGGCACCTGGCAGGGCAGCAGGCTGACCTGGGGAGGCCGTCCAGCTGTGGGGCACTGCCCAGAGAGGGCACAGACGTGCCGCAGGAAGGCAGGCACTGGCCGAAGGCACTTCGCGGTCCCCGATGGCCTGCAGGCGGCACGGGATCCGGGCACAGCGGGTGCACAGCACCAGACACACAAGCTGGGCAACGCCCCGCTCCCAGGAAGAGAACATTCCTGCCCACAGGGCTCCCCACCCTCCGCTCCTCAGCACCTCACTCCTCCGGAATGCTCAGGCACGTTGCCCGGGCAACCAGACGCCAGCGAGCGCGTTGCCATCCTTCAGCCGCCTGCCAGCCCCCGAGGAGCCTGCAAGCATCCGCGTGCCCGGAGCTCTGCAGACGGGTTCCGAGCTCCCAGGGCGGGGGAGGGGCCCCGGGCCACGAGGGGAGGGACCACCGGGTGGCTGCTGGCCCTGGGACCGCACCCCTCCCCAGGACGGTAGTGCCAGAGAACCCGGAGCAGCGTAGAATCAGGGGAACCTAGGGGTAGTCGGGGCCTTTGCCACACCAGGAGCCCCAATGTCCCCCCTGCCTCTGAGATTAGCGTCCCTCCTAGTGGAGTGAGTGCTGGATCCAGAGGAGGACAGGATGTTGGGGAAAGTCCTCTGGAGTATTTTTCCTTTTTAAAGTATGTTTTTATTGATCTCAGAGAGGAAGGGAGAGGGAGAGAGAGAGAAACGTCAGTGACGAGAGAGAACCATCCATTGGCTGCCTCCTACATGCCCCCCCCCTCCCCAATGGGGATGGAGCCTACCACCTGGGCATGTGCCCTGATGGGAATTGAACCAGGACCTTTTAGTCCATAGGCCGATGCTCTATCTCTATCCACTGAGCCACACCGGCCAGGGGTCCCCCACCTGGAGTTTGACTCCACGCAGAGGTCCGGGCTGACGGAGCCACCATTGCCCCCTCAGCACAGCCTTGGGTCCGGGCGTGTTCTCAGACAGCCCTGTCTTTGGGAAGAGAGAGGGGGCCTTCTGTCTTTGGGAAGAGCAGAGCGCCATTGCGTTCTAGAAGGCGGCTGAGTGTGAGTGGGGATCCACGCCTGCTCCCCTCGGGGCTCCCACGCCTGCTCCCCTCGGGGCTCCCCTGGTCCCTGCGGAGACCCCCGGGGCCTGGGGCGGCTCAGGCCCCTCCTGCCAGCAGCACCTGGAAGCACTGGGTACCCAGGTTTCCAGGAACGAGGAACCGGTGCTCCCCAGCCCCACAGATTGTTCCCATGGCAACTGCCCCCCAGGGCCCCCAGCCCCGGGGGCGAGCGCCACCAGAGGGGGAGAGGTGCCCGTCTCCCTGACAGCGCCTTCCTTCATGGAGAAGAGAGACAGATCGCAGCCACTGCATCTCACCGAGCTGTGCTTGGGGGAAGAGTTCCGTGACAATGTCAGGAGGAGAAGCAAGAAGCTGGGGAGAGGGGCAGGCGGAGCCCGTTCTCCCCTGCGAGGCCATGGGCGGGGGGGCGGCAGCATGGGCTTCCAGAGTCTGGGCTGGGACCCTGCGGAGCTCGGGGTGGGGCGCACCCAGGCCCCCTCTCTCAGGGCGGGCTGGCGCAGGGATGGAGCTGAGCTCGGTGCTCCTGCGGGCGCCTGCAGCTCCGAGGCACGGCTCTGGCTCCGGCCCGGCCCCCTCCCGGAGCCCCAGGCCGCTCTCCGCGCCTTCCCACAACCCGCTTCCTGGGCGTCACAGACACGCCCTCAACCTCGCCCTCTAGCGTGTGAGGCCGATGCTGATAGCATGTTCGCAGGTTGTGCAACCATCCCGCTAGTCATTCCAGAACATGCCGTCATCCCTAAAGACCACCCCCCCCCCCGAGACACCCCGACAGCTCGCCCGGCCTCCCCACTTCCCAGGTGAGCGCCCCCTTCAGAGAGGACGGACAGGACACAGAGGGAACACACCAGGGTCCCCGCCCCGGCGGTGGGCTGGCTTTTCTGCATACCAGCCGGGTGGCCTGGAAATGAGGGGTTTCCATGGTAACCAATTACAGCACAGGATTGGTGAAGACGATAGGAGTACCCCGTGTGTGAAGTTACGCGGGGCGGGCAGGCCCGGGCCCGGGGCTGCTTAATTTCCCGGAGCGATTTCTCCACGCGCTGCGGCTGGCAGGTTTGCGCGTGGCTGCTCTTAGCCAGCCGGTGGGGCCTGGTGGGCCTGGTGGGGCCTGGTGGGGCCTGGTGGGACATGGTGGGGCCTGGTGGGACATGGTGGGACATGGTGGGGCCTGGTGGGGCCTGGTGGGGCCTGGTGGGACATGGTGGGGCCTGGTGGGACATGGTGGGGCCTGGTGGGACATGGTGGGGCCTGGTGGGGCCTGGTGGGACATGGTGGGACATGGTGGGGCCTGGTGGGACATGGAGGGGCCTGGTGGGCCTGGTGGGGCTGGCTGGTTCCCCAAGTTGCTGGTGTTTCCTGGGGAGGCCTGCTGAGGCCTGGGCATGCCTGACGGTTGCCAGTGGAGCCCGCTGGCCGAGGCCACCACCTGCTTGAAGCAGCATCTCGTCCCTCTGAGGTCGGTCCAAACGAGCAGCTCCCAGAGAACCGGCAGCCTAAGCCATTCATCTTCCCGGCGGCACCGCCGGGCGTGATGGGAGCTGCACGCTGACCTGGCTCCCGTGCAGGAGGGGGAGCAACCTGAGCCGGCCGGCGGGCTGTGCGGAGTGCACACCGGAGCCGGGGGCCTGTAGCCCGGTGAGCAGCTCCCGTGGCAGCCGGTGGAGGAGCGGGGCTCGCAGCTGGGGGCTAGCGCTCCGGAGGCCAGCTCCTTCCTCGGCCCCGCGGACCCCAGAGCCCTAGGGACCCGAGATCCCTGAGCGCCCTGAGAGCCGCGCCTTCCCAGGAGGGGAGAGGAGGGCAGCCCTGCAGGGCAGGGTGGCCTGAGGAGGGCACACGCATGGCCACACTCACCCATGGCGCACACAGCAACAAGGTCACCCCCACACACTCACCCACCCCCACATCCAACACTCACTGATACACACACATGCTGACACACAGGTGCACACACACCAACTCACACACAGGTACACGCACAGGTGTATACACAGATGCACACACACATCAACTCACATGCAGGTGCACACCACACACACACACACACACACACACAGGTGTACACACACATAGGTGCACACACACACACTTAACTCACAAAAACTCCCTGATACACACGCATGTACAGACACACCTAGCCACCTTCGCACACAGATACACACCGACACTCACACATACGGCCACACTCACCAGCATACCTCACGGACCCACATACGTTCACACATTGACACACTCACAGCCACACCACACCCACACACGAACTCACCCTCCCTCACCGACATGCCTCATGGACACACACACTCTACATTCACACATGACACACACACACAGGGACACCCACACCCACTTGGACACTCAGTCTCATGCTGACAGTCTCACACACACACACACACACACACACACACCCATGCACACCCACGCACACCCACGCCGTCCTGAGACGCCTGTGCGCACGCTCACACGCTGACTCACACGCACTCTCGGTTTATTTCCTGTGGAAGCCACCGCCTCAGCCGCCCGGCTGCCCTGCTCCCGCGCGGTTCTGAGCAGCGCCTTGCACAGAGCTCCCCCTGCCTCCCTGCCTGCCCCCCCCCCCACAGCCGTCACGGGGGTGGGCTCCTGTCAGCCCTGTGTGACGAGCGTGCACTTGAATGGCGCTGTTATCTAAGCCGGTGGGTGGGCGCGTGGGCCGCACCCCACATCGTTCTGCGTGGCTGTCCCAGCCCTGGGTTCACGTGACACCCCCTGAGCCACCTGAGAGCTCAGGTCACACTGAGAGCCCCCCCCCGCAGGCAGTGCTCTTCCTCCCACCCCCCAGGCGGGGGGGGGGGCCGGGGGGGCGGGGTCTTCAAGGGCCCTGCCCGGGGGGTGAGGGGGGCCAATGCCCATGGGGCGCGGCAGAGCGGGTGTCGCACACCGGCCGTGCAGCCCAGCAGGTGGCGTGTGCCCAGCAAGACGCAGAGGCCACGGCAGCTGGAAACGGCACATCCCACTGAAACACGAGGAGGTGGGCGGGGGGGGCGAGCGGGAGCGCGGGCCGTGCGGGCTCCGGACACGCCTGGTCTTCACCCCCCCACCCCACCCCCGCGCAGTCCGCCAGGCGCCATGCTGAGTGGGCCTCCAAGGGGGCTGCACGCTGAGGGCCGCCTGGTGGTGGCCTCTGCCCCAGAGGAGCTGCCCGGCCCTCACCTCCCGTCCTCGCTGCCCTGTCCTTTCTCTTCTGTTCTGGGCGCGGCTGGCCGAGGGGCCTTCGAGGTCTGCTGGACAGTGGACAGCCAGGGCCTGGGGCCCGGGGCTCGGGGCTCGGTGTCCCCCTGGGCAGTGGGCGATGGCCGCCCGCCCACTCTGTGCCCTGCAGCTCCCTGCAGAGATGTGACGGGACATGCAGGCCGGGATTCAGCTCTTAGGACACGTATGTGTATGTGTGTGTTTCTGAGTATGAGTGTGTATATGTGTGTGTGTATGTGTATGGGGTATATGTGTGTGGGGTGTGTGTGGGGGTGTATGTGTGTGTGGTGTGTGTGTGTGTATGAGTATGTGTGTGTGTATGTGTGTGTGTGTGTATGTGTGTGGGGTGTGTGTGTGTGGGGGGGTATCTGTGTGTGTGGTGTGTATATGTGTGTGTGTTTGTGTGTGTGTGTGTATGTGTGTGGGGTGTGTGTGTGTGGGGGGGTATCTGTGTGTGTGGTGTGTGTGGTGTGTATATGTGTGGTGTATGTGTGTGGTGTGTGTGTGGGGGTATGTGTATGTGTAGTATGTGTGGGGGGGTATGTGTGTGTGGAGTGTATATGTGTATGTGTATGGGGTATATGTGTGTGTGGTGTGTGTGTGGGTGTGTGTGGGATGTATGTGTGTGTGTATGTGTGTGGGGTGTATGTTGTGTGTGTGTGTGTGTGTGTGTGTGTGTTCTTTTAATCTGAAATGACTAGGTCCAGGGAACAGCCTTGGACGTGAGCGATGAGGGCTCCTGTTTGTGCTGTGAAGGGAGGATGGGCTCAGCCCCACGCTCAGGGACGGGCCGTGGTGGGAGGAGAGGGTGGGGGGAGAGACCTCGCAGGGCCCCGCACTGACCGCCCTCTCTCTCCGCAGCCCCATGTCCGTGCGCTGGCCGGGCTGCGCGCTGGGGAGCCAGGCCTGGGTGCTGATCGCCATGCTGCAGCTCGCCATGGACCTGCCGGCCTGCGAGGCGCTGGGCCCCGGCCCCGAGTTCCGGCTGCTGCCCCGGCCCTCGCCCCGGCCGCCCCGCCTGTGGAGCGTGAAGAGCGGACAGCCGGCCCGGATCCCCGCGCCCGTGTGGAGCCCGCGCCCGGCCCGCGTGGAGCGCAGCCACGGGCAGATGCCCAGCCCCCGCGCCAAGCGGGCGCACAGACCCCGGGACCAGGTGGCCGCCCTGGGGCCCAAGGGGGGGCTCGCCAAGCCCCCCGCCACCGCCGCCAAGCCCGGCCCTGCCCTGGGCCCCGCGCCCTCCTCCCCGTCGCCCCCCGTGGGCGGCGGGGCCCCCACGGACCAGCAGGCCCTGCTGCGGCGGGGCCGGCGGCAGCTGCCCGCGTTCAATGGCTTCGACCCGCACCCGCGCGGCGGCCGGCCCACCACGGAGGCCGAGTTCATCGTGTGGGGGCCCACGGGCGAGGAGGACGCCCTGGGGGCCAGCACGGCTCCCGACGGCCCCACCACGGCCTCCTTCTTCCAGACGCGGAAGGCCACCGCCGCCACGGCCACCGCGGCCACGGCCACCACGGCCACGGCCGTGACGCTGCAGACTCAGGGGGTCACGGCGCCCCTGGACCCCAGGAGCAGGATCCCCGCTGGGCTCAGCACCACGGAGCCTTCCACCAGCCCCAGCAGAGACAGCGGCAGAGACACCAAGCCCCCGCGGATCCTGGGGGAGACCTCAGGTACGCCGCCCCCTTCTCTGGTTGGGGTTCGCTCGGAGGGGGGGCTTTCCTGGGGGCCTGGCTCGGGGGTGCTGAGCCGGCCCGGGGGGTGTCTCTTGGGGGGACGTGGTGCAGGCGGGGAAGGAAAAGGAAACTTTCGGACTGTGAGCCGGAACCCAGCGCGAAGGCTCAGGGCCAGCTGCGGGCCGGGCGTCTGGGAGGGCGCAGGGCGGTGGACGTGCGGTGCTCACGTGCCGGCTGGTACCGGGGCCGGAGCCGAGGCTGGTGGGAGGGAGAGGCCTGGAGCCGGTGCCGGCCCCCGGGCTGTGGGAGAAATTGCCGGGCTCCCCCGCCCCGGACCAGAGCGCCGTGGTCCAGCATGGTGGTGCATCCTCTGGGGGGCGCTCAGGAGCAGATGTGGGCACTGGGCAGTGAGGGTTCGGGGGAGCCTTCAGATGTCCCCGGGGTGTGGCTCTGCGGTAGCCGCTGCCCGATGGGCCGGGACGAGGCTCACTTTAGACGAAGGGGCGGCCGGGGCAGGGGCAGGGGCAGGGGCAGGAAGGGCCTCCCGCGGGGTGGGAGGGGCGGCTGGGAGGTCCTGTCCTGGGGGCGCTGGAGGACGGGGAGCAGCCCGGGACCCGGTGCCGGGGGGCCGGGCGGGAAACGCCTCCTGCGGCGAGGTTTCCTTTTCCTCCCGCCTGCACCGCGTCCTCCGATGGCTCCCGAGGAGGAGGGCTGAGAGATCCCCCGGGCCTGCCCCCGCCCCCCCCGTGGCCCCTGAGGGTCCCGACCGCACGGCTGCAGGACAGCAGAGCAGGGCACCTGGTCCCGCTGCCTCCAGCCCCTTTGCCAGGCCCTCCCTCCGGGTGCACAGATAGGACTGTGTGTGCGACAAGCAGCACTTGCTGACCGGGGAGAAGGGGTGCGGGGTCCAGGCATGAGCACAGGGGCGGGCCAGCAGCCTCCCCACACCCGCTTGCTCCGCACGTCCTAAGGTTTGGGGGCTCCTCGGGCCCTGGCGGGGCCTTCCAGGACCCAGGAGGGGAGGGCTTGCTCCCCAGGGTCTGCCTGCAGCACCTGGCGGTTTCCCCTGCTCTTGACCCCTGCCCTCGTCACTGCATCCCGCGGGGCAGGCCGGCCGTGGCCAACAGCGGGGCAGGCTTTGTGCAGCGCGTGGCTTTTGTTCCGTGGCCTACTTTCTCCCTTCCCCGGGACAAGGCAGCGGTGGTTCCTCTCCTCTTCCCTAGAGAGCAGCATCCGATGAACGCGGCGGAACCTGGCTCCCTCTCGGGGCGCGGGCAGGGCCGGAGCTGGGGCGCCTCCCGGGAATACGTCTACAGGGCCGTGCACAGGCTGACTGCCTCCCTCACCCCCCCACCTCCCTGTCCGTCCAGCTACCGGCCACGGCCTGCCAGCCGGCTGGGATGCAGACCTGAGGGCAGGGCTCAGGCGCCGGGCCCAGGGGCTGCTGCCCCTCATCTCTGAGCCAGGCCCCGGGCAGCTGGCAAAGCCTCCGTCTGTATCTCGGTCCGCTCCCACGCCGTCCTGGCGATGGAAGTGAGGACCGTCGCCTCGGATACCGTCACCTCGGTTACCGTCCACACAGCCCTGACTGTGTAGACACGGATGGGAACCCGACCCCGTTCCCTGCCATGACGTGTGTGGCAGCTGAAGGACGCGCCGCCCGCGTTAGAAGGCTGCACGAATGAATTCCCGGGACATGGATGTCGCAAATCCAACTCGGCAGCTGAGTGTTGGGAAAGATGCACAGTTCCCCTCGCAGAATCTGGTGCGGAATTAATTTGTTTAGCAAAACAGATGGAAGGGGGTAAATATGTGCGCGCGGGCGCAGAGCGGCGGTGATGCCGGGAAGGGAAGCCGGCTGGGCGGGGACCAGAGGCCCTCGCTTTCCGGGCCGAGGCGAGGAGAGGCAGACATGGGGAGACGGTGCCTCTGACCGGGGGACCTCCCTGGCCAGCTGGTCCTACCTCCGGGCCACCATCCCCTGTGACCCGGAGAACGCAGGCAGGCGTCCTCCGAGCCGCCCTGGCCTCCGCCATCGTCACATGTGGACCCGGCTCCTCGCTCTTTCCTGAGAGTGACGGCGGCTCATGCGTCTCAGGCCGAATTTAAAGAGGCCCCGGGGGACCTCGGGGACGGTGCACGCGTGGCCAGTGGCCCCGTGTGAATCTGGGCTCTGCGGCGTGTGGCTCTGTGACACGGAGGTTCTCGTCTCTCTTTGCGCCGCTGTCTTTATCCGCTCCGGTCAGTCTCTGCCTCTCGTGAGCAGTTGCTGTGAGGATTCGGTGAATGAACAAATGTGAGACGTGGTGCCTGGTGTGAACCTCCGTGCACACCAGCTGTTTGATACCCAGCGAGCGTGGCCCCGAGAGCAGAGGTGCAGGTGTCAAGGGCCATACGCTGCCAGGGACCTGGGAGTTCTGTCACCTCAGCAGACCCGTCTGTGCTCACTCACGGCCAGGGGCACCCCGAAGGCTGGCATTCGGGTTCCAGGAAACGATAGAATTCATGAGGGCAGTGCTCCTGGCCACGGAGGGATGCTTGGGACCAGAGTGTGGAGCTGTACGTTTATGTTGGCTTCTGTAGAGACTTGTAGAGACAGCGCATGCTACGTTTCCTGTCTGTCCGCACCACAGGCATTGGGGGTGTAGAAAGGGCAGGGGCTGTTGATTGGGGGCACTCGGCGATTTCTCAGGAGCGAACATGACATGGGATACTGATTGGAATCGTCAAAGCTCCCCCCTCCACCCCGTCCCCCTGTAAGTGAACCGGTTGGGCATTCCTCCTGGTTTTGGTGAGTGGTTACAGGGGCCACTGCTTGCCTTCACATCCTTGACATTGTCCTGTATGAGCTGTGTGAACTCGGGCAACTTGCTTGTCCTCTCTGTGCCTCCGTGGAGATGACGGAACTAAGCATCTGGTAATGTTGTGAAGGTTCAGTGAGACAGTACCTGCCAGGCGCTCAGTGCCGGGCACATCAGCTGCTTGGTACATGTTTGCTGCTGTTTCGATGATGATGATGATGATGATGGTGATGCAAGTCATGACAGTGATGACAACGGCAGCATGATGATGATGGATACGATGATGCTGATGGATATGTTGATGATGATGGAGATAGAGATGGCGATGGTGATGGTAGTGGTGATGATGATGGAGATGGTGATGGTGATAATAGTGATTATGATCATGCTGATGGTGATGGTAATGGTGATGGAGAGAGAGATGGTGATGGTGGGATGGCGATGATGGTGATGATGGAGATGGGGAAGATGATGGTGATGATGGTGATAGAGATAGTGATGGTAATAGTGATGAGGATGGTGATGAAGGCAGTGATAATTATGATCATGATGATGGTGGTGGTGATGATGATGGAGATGGTGATAATGGTGGTGAGATGGAGATGGTAATGTGATGGTGCTGATGATGATGGAGATAGTGGTGGTGCTGATGATAGTGATGATGGTGATGGTGATGGTGATGACGGTGATGATGGAGATGATGATGATGATCATGATGATGGAGATGGTGGTGGTGATGATGATAGTGATGATGGTGATGATGATGGTGATGATGTTCGGATATGGTGATGAAGGCCATGATAATTATGGTGATGATGAGATGGAGATGGTGATGGTGATGACGGTGATGATGGAAGATAGTGATGATGGTGATGATGGTGATGGAGATGATGGTGGTGATGATGATATTGATGATGATGGTGATATGGTGATGAAGGCAATGATAATTATGATGGTGATGATGATGGTGATGATGGTGGTGATGATAATGATGGAGGTGGTGATGATGATGATGAGATTGAGATGGAGATGGTGAGGACGGTGATGATGGAAGATATGATGATGGTGATGATGATGGTGGTGATGAGATGGAGATGGTAATGGTGTCGGTGATGATAATGACATTTATTATCTTTGTGGTGATTTGCTGCTTTGTTGTGGAGTCATCTGATGAGGTCATTTGATGAGGTTCCACGTCCTCACCCCTGACCTTGGTGCTATGTGCAGAGGCAGAGACGGCACCGGCAAGGAGCCGCCGGGATGGAAAATCACGCCGCTCAGGCTCCCCAGGGCGCTGAGCCCCAGCCGCCATGGTGCTGGCAGAGGGTGCGTGTCAGGTGGGCTGGGAGTTCACTCGAGGCCGTGAGAGGAGGCCTCCCGGTGCGAGCGCCCGCTCCGGTGACAGCTCTCTTGCTGGCCATGTTCTGAGTCTGTAATCACCGAGCCTCCTGGGAGGAAAATGGAAAGCCATTTCCTGGGCTTTAATCTCACAGCTCGTAAAGGCGCCGCGGGGAATGGAAGCAGCCGAGTCCCATGACTGCCGGGCCCGCGGCGAGTCTCCGGGCCCCGGTGCTCGGCGACAGCTCGTGCTTGGGGCGGCCTGCCCGGCGCCGGCTTCCGAGCCTCTGCCCGCGGGCGCCGGGGCCGCAGCCTCTCCCCCGCTCAGACCCATGGGCACGGTCCTCAGCGGAGGGGCGGCCTGCCACCGCGAGGGCCGGGGACGCTCCGTGGTCCCCACTGTCCTTCAGGGTTCGCTCCGTTAGGGATCGGTCGCCCAGCAGCTCTCGGCCCCGGGCTCAGAGGTGACCGCGGCCCTGCCTGGCGCCGTCACACGGGAACCCGCTCTGGCGTTCCCAGGGCTGATGTCTCAGTTGCTTCGTCCCTGTCACCAGGGCCTCCGTGTCCCCGTGTGGCATCCCTCCGTCCATAGCGGGAGGGACAGCTGGCGCCCTCTCCTCTCCTCCAGGGGTCACCTGACCGAGACGCGGAACCACCTGGGGAGCAGGCCTCGTGATGACGTCACTTTTTGAGGGACAGGACGGGGCTTGGGAGGCAGGGAAGGGAGGTGGACACGCCGAGCCCGTTAGTTCCTGGGCCGGGTGTTTGCTGCGAGGGAAGTGAGTCCGTCCTTGATTTAAAGACACAGTACAGGGAGCAAATGACTCTCGAGCTTGAGCAGTTTTGCGTGGCTTTGTCGGGCCAAGAGCGTCCACGCACATAAGCGTGTGGAGCCCCGAGACACGTCCTGACCTCTGTCCGCAGCCAGGCTGGCCTGAGGGCTCCCCCAGGACCTCAAATAGACTCCTCGTGGCTCCCCCTGCGGGCTGTGGTGCTGGGGGGACTGTGCGGTCACGGGCTGTGCTCCCCCCACCCCCGCCCTCTGGCCCCGTCCGGCCTCCCAGGGCGCCACCGGCTTCTGCTGAGCGAAGCTGTGTGCACGGCAAATGGGTACGCGGGCTCCGACTCATTAGAGCAGCCGCGGGTTCTTCTGCTGATGACTCGATCCTGCTCCTCTCATTTCCCCTTGCAAGCTGCCTGCTCGACTTATTGCATTTGGTGCTTCCTGTGCGGCTCCCCCGCCCGCCCCCCCCTCGTTCTCCTCCTGAGACAGTGCGGGGCCTGCGGGCCTCTCATTCCTGCACATCCTGTGCCCGTCCTGGGGCGCTTTGCCCTGGGAGCTGCCTCGCTCACTCTCGGGGCCCCCTCCCTCTGCCAGGTCCCCTCCCTCTGCCTGGCCCCCCAGAGCTGCAGGAGGAAGCCTGGGCTGACACCCCTCTACCTGGAAACGGGGGTGGTGGTGCAGGGAACACATCCTGCAGAATGGGTCTGCCTCACCCCTGCCCTCACTGAGCAGTGGGTGGGGGCAGATCCGGCGGCGGCCACTGTACCCAGTGGCTGGCTCTCAGCCCTCACCGGGCAGGGATCTCAGCCTTGAGACCAGACCTGGGACAGGACGTCCCTCTGGAGCCTGTGCCTGACTGTTGGGAGGATGGGGCGGGACTCCTGGAGCCCGGACCGGTGTGCAGCGGGTGCTCGGCGGGGTGAAGAGCCCCCACGGGGAGGGGAGGGGAGGGGAGGCGGGGCGGGTTGGGGGAGGGGACACGGCCGCCCCCCGCGGAGGTTAGACATGTTGGGGAGTGACGGGCGGGGGCAGCGCTGACACAGGGAGAGAAGCCTGGCAGCGGGCTCAGCGGCCCTCATGGCTATTCTGGGCACGTGGGCCGGGAGGCGGGCCGGGCCGGGCCGGGCGGCCAGGTCTCCTGAAGGCGGGGCGGCCACGTCCGGGGGCTGAGGCTGGGCGGCACGGAGGCCGGTGGGCAGGACGGGCTGGGGAGGGAGGTGCGGGGTGCGGAGGCCAGAGCCCTGGCAGGCCAGCCACGTCGGGGGCAGAGGGAGCAGGGGTGGGGGCGCAGAGGGAGCTGGGGAAGGGCTCCAGGAACAGGCTCCCGCGAACAACCTTGAGGCCCCTCCTCCCGCTCGGGTGCTTGGAGAGCTCACAGCCCTGAGCTCCTGTGGCGCCAGCAATGGCCTTGGCCGCCTCCCCTCCACCGGCAGCAGCCAGCGAAGCGGGACCGGGAGCCCTGGCCTCCCCCTCCCGCTCCGGGCTGTCTTCCTGGGGCTGAGGGGGCCCAGCTGCGGGGGGGTGGGGGTGGGGGGGTGAGCCCTGTCCTTTCCCTGAGCCGTGAGCCCCTCCCCGGCCTGGGATCCAGCTGCCAGGGCCCCGGGCGAGGGGGCAGCCCCGCCTCACCCTGCGGCAGGTGTGCCCGCCGGCGCTGCAGCGCCCCCTGCGGTCCCGTCGCCAGGAGCCGCCGCCAGGCTCCCTGCGGACACGGGACTCGCAGCCATATGGCCAGACGGCCGCGGCTGTGCTTTCTCTGTGGTTCAGCGAGTCTCCGCCTCGAAGTCTGTTCCCAGGTGCGGGTGCTCAGCACTAACGGGCCGGCTCCCGTTCCGGAAGGTTCTCCCAGCAGCCGGCTCAGAACCGCCCCGTGACACAGGGATGGGCCCCATGGGCCACGGGGGGAGTGCGGAGCGCACCTGCTGACCGGCCCTGGCCCTGGCCCCGGCCCTGACCCTGGCCGCCCGCCACGCTGGCCGCGGCACAGCCTTGGCGCTGCCGCAGGACCCGTGCGGCTGCTCTGCCCGCAGACCCGGGCAGTGCCACCGCCCCGGGCAAGGTCATCGGAGACGGGGCTCTGCCCGCCAGGGGAAGGCCGGGCTCCCAGCAAGCTGGGGCCGCAGAGCTCAGGGGAGGGCGGCCCCATCTGTCCACTGCAGCCCCCTCCCCTGGGGACTGGGACGGGGCCTGGGACACCCGCTCCCCTGGGAGTTGGGACGGGGTCTAGGAACAGGCCATCGGTGTGGGGACCCAGGCCGCATCCTGCCTGCCTCAGCAGGACCGGTGCCTCCGGCAGTGGCGGCTGGCACAGGGAGGTGGGCGGCCGTGAGCCACGGGAGGCCAGGCCACGGGAGGCCAGGCCACGGGCGGCCAGGCCACGGGGGGCCAGGCCACAGGTGGCCAGGCCACAGGCGGCCAGGCCACAGTCCCGCAGCCTCCAATGCCGCCACGGGGTGGAGGGCCCGCCGGGGCCCGGGCCGTTGTCCAGGAGTTGGTGCTGCCCGGCTATGTGCCGGCTGATTCTCAAGGGGAAGCACCAAAGCAGCCTCTAACCTGCCCTGCCCGTACCCCAGGCCCCCCCAGGGCAGGCATGGGGGTGGTGGTAGGGGGAGGGCGGGCAGAGCCAGGACTGGGTGACGGGGACAGGGAGGTTTATTCCTCAGGGTACCCTGAGCGCTCAGGTCACTCGTGTGGCCACACCCCACCTGGTGGTTTCCCCCTTTC
The DNA here is from genome assembly GCA_036971965.1 of Nyctalus aviator. NCBI lineage: Eukaryota > Metazoa > Chordata > Mammalia > Chiroptera > Vespertilionidae > Nyctalus > Nyctalus aviator. The sequence goes on from CM072923.1 coordinate 193,283,646, forward strand.
ATCCTTCGAGCCCTCCGTCATTGTCACCCCAAAACCCCCTCACGCCCTGAGAGAGGCCCCGCCTGCCTGGCCCTGACCCGGGAACCTGGCAGCCTGGGGGTGGGGGGACAGAGGGGACCCTCAGGAGCTCTTCCCAGCAGGCTCAGGCTCCTCCCTCCCTCCTCTCCCTCCTCTGAGTGGGGGCCCCTCCTCTGTCCCCCTCCTGCCTGCCCCCTCCCCCACAGTGGATGGACTGGGGACAGGATCACATGTCCTCAGCCAGGACTGAGCCCAGGCTCCTCCCACTCGCCCTGGACGCTAGGCCACGCCCTCCTGCCCCTGCCCTGGGCCCTGTGGGAGGGAGCCAGGGGTTCAGGTGAACGAGGTGGCCCAGAGAAAAGAGGGGAGCTGCCCACCCGCCTGCCTTGGGCTCCAGCTAGCAGGACGGTGTGGGGTGCAGACACAGCCTGCGGAAGGGGTCCCCAAAAGTCTTTGTCAGGAGGGCACCCCGGTCCAGCAGGCAGGCAGAGCCGTGATGGTGGCAGGGGGTGGGCTGGTGCATGTGGGGTGAGGAGGGGGCCCTCTCTCAGGCTGGTTGAAGCCTCCCCTCCCGGCACACATCCTCCCCTGCTCCTCGGGACACTCCTGCCCCAGAGGGTGAGCTGAGCTCCCATCCCGTCCCCGGTCCCCTGTGCCCGGCTCAGGGCCGTGCCACGTGACCCCCGCCCAGGGAGGGCAGGTGCCGTGAGCAGGAAGCTGGACACTGGCTCCCCTGGCGACGGTGTCAGTGGCCGACCCAGGACTCAGGGCCCAGTCCCCTGAGCCCTGTGGCTGAATGTCCCCGGGAGCCAGCCAGGGCTGCCGGCACCTGAGGAGCAGAATGTCTGCGGGACGAGGTGGGCGCAGGCGGGCAGGTCTCCTGAGACGAGAGGAGCCGTTGCCATGGGGACGTGGCTGCCCACACAGGCCATGAAGTGTTTCTCAAACTCATGTGGCCGCAGAACCCCGAGTGTGGAGAACTGACCGGGATGGGGTTCCTCGGATCACCCTTTAGGAAACGCCTCTGCCGTGTGTGCGGCCCGGCTTTACCCTGACTGCCCTGCCCACACACCCCTCTGAAAGGTCACCTCACAGGAGCGGGTGGGTTAGGGCCTCCGCGTCTTCGGGGGGACAGGGTTCACCCACCGCCCGTCAGATGCCGGGCTTCTCTCTTCTCCGGGGACACGTCAGCAGGGGGCCTGTGGGCCCCACGAGAGCAAGGAGGGGCTCTTCCCCCGCGAGAACAGGCGTTTCCGGAACGTTCCCGGGATGTTCCCTCGTCCTGGTGGAGGAGGAGGCAGGGAGGAGAGGCGCCCCCTGCTGCCGTGCCCGGGCGTGGGGTGACTGTCACCCCTAGGCGCATCCAGGCAGCGCTGGGCCCGCGCAGCCTCCTGTGCTGGCTCTGAGGGGAGCAGTACCCCAATCCCCGCGTCCCATGGTCCGCGTGCCCGTGCGGCTGTGCAGAGCTGCAGGCAGAGCATCGGGCAGAGCGGCGGGCAGAGCATCGGGCAGAGCATCGGGCAGAGCAGGGGGCAGAGCAACAGGAACACAGGCCAGTCCAGCACACGGGACACTCAGGGTGCACTCGTGTCAACGGTGGCCCTCCGTCCAGGCGGCCCTTCGGACACGATCTCGGTGTGACCACTCCTGCGGCCCCTCCTTGCTGCTGAGCACGGCGGACCCAGCCTTCCTCCCGCGGGGATGTAGCAGCCTGGGCTGTGGCCCCGCTTTCCCTTTGCTCCTGCCGAGCTGGCCCAGGAAGGGGCAGGCTCTCGGGACTGGCTGGGCTTCCCCTGACTTATTTTCGTGGGCGTGCGTGGTCCCCTCCCCCTCCGGAAGCCTGCCCCCGCGGCTGCAGGATCTTCTCTAAGCCCTGTGTCCAAAGCCGGGCACGCTGTAGGGACGCTGCCCAAGAGGATGCTGTTTGCTCATCCATTCATCCATCCTTCCTTCCTTCCTTCCTTCCTTCCTTCCTTCCTTCCTTCCTTCCTTCCTTCCTTCCTTCCTTCCATTCATCCTTCCATCCTTCCATCCTTCCATCTATCCATCCATCCATCCATCCATCCATTCATCCATCCATCCTTCCTTCTTTCCTTCCTTCCTTCCTTCCTTCCTTCCTTCCTTCCTTCCTTCCTTCCTTCCTTCCATTCATCCATCCATCCTTCCATCCTTCCATCCTTCCATCTATCCATTCATCCATCCATCCTTCCTTCTTTCCTTCCTTCCTTCCTTCCTTCCTTCCTTCCATTCATCCATCCATCCTTCCATCCTTCCATCCTTCCATCTATCCATTCATCCATCCATCCTTCCATCCATCCATCCATTCATCCTTTCATCCATCCATCCATCCATTCATCCTTTCATCCACCCACCATCAGCTATTCCATGCCTGTCTCTGTGGGAGGAGCTGGGACCTTCGCTGCCAGTGGGTGGCCTCAGCCAGTCCTCAGTCCTCAGGCAGCACGCGGCCGTGGGAACCCGGTGCGCTGTGCGAGCAGCTGCCTGCCCTGTCCCGGCGCTGCCGTCCCTGACCCCAAGGGACACGGTGTGGGGAGGTGCTGTGGGAGAGCCGGGAGGGGTCCCCCCGGGCAGGGGGAGGCCCCGGTGCCTTGTGCCGTCTCCCAGGGAACAGAGAAACTTCTGGAGTTCTGACCTGCCCACCCGCGTCGTCGGTGTCAGAGCCAGAAATAGACGCGGAAGGTTCTCGCTCTGATTTCTGCGCTCATGATTCTAGGGCGAGATGCCCTTATGAAATGTGGATCAAAGGAGCCGCGGGAGGGGAGCCAGCCGGCGAGCCGGGAGCCACGTGAGGTCTGCACGGCCGCCGGGCCTGCCGCGCTCCGTCCGCGCCGGTATCGACCTGGCTCGGCCGGGAGGGAGCAGGAGCGATCTCAAAGGCCCTTGGATCCTGACCCTGGCCCTGACGGCTGTCCCAGGCCGGGCGCAGCCTGCCCCCACGCTGCTCTGGGAGGCGGAGGGCTCAGATGCTTCCTCTCGGGAGGAAGCCACGCGCCCGCGGCCCCGGGAAATGTGCGGGAGGGGCGCCCGATCCGTTCCCGGCCTCCACGTGAACGGGGACGTGTACTGGGCACTCACCACGGGGCAGGCCCGACGGGGTTAAGTCCTACGAGGCGCACGGCCGTCCCGGGAGACGGACTCGCCTCTGATGCTCACTCGGCGGAGGCGGAACCAGCAGCACAGAGAGGTGACGGGGCTGGCCCAGGTCACACAGCATACAGGGGGGCGCCGGGACCTGAACCCGGCTTCAGGGGTGACACGGGAATGCTACCTGGGCCCTGTCTGACAGCTCCCCGGGGTCAGGACCCCAGACAGAGTCTCTGCCTTCGATGCTGCTGAGGATGGCGGCCGGGCCCGGAGGGGACCGCTGATCTCCTACCGTCCCAGCTGCCAGAGCCCCCGGGGGGTTTGTTTTCCTTTTTTTTGGTAGCCCTCGCCCGAGGGTGTTTTCCGTCCTCTCCACCGCCCTCGGGGTTTATGGTATTTTAAAAAGTTACTTACAGTTTAGGCTAAAAGGCGTTACGGAGTCTGCGTGGCTGCAGAGCCGTGGCCCTGGGCCCCTGAGCGCCCACAGCCCTGGGTACCATGGTGGGCGCAGCGGGGCCTGAGCTCACTGGCCAGGGCCCAGGAGGGGGACAGGCAGGTGGAAGCCGGCGGGGCAGCCGGGAGTGTGGATGGGAGGCAGGATGGGGTGGGAGGAGGCAGGACGTGGCGGGGGAAGGAAGGATTTGCCTGGTGTCCGGGGCCAGGCCCTGGGGTCTCCCAGCCGCTGCACATCCGGGGAGCGAGCTGGGGCCTCATCCACTGGCCACGGGCGGGGGGCTGCCCCCCAGGAGATGGGTCCCTCCAGGGCAGGCTGGACCCTCCGTCCACCCCGATGCCCGGGTCCAGGCCCCGAAGCCGGCGGGAAACGCCCTGCGTCTCCCCCTGAGCGCGAGCCCAGGCCTCCTTGCTGCCTTCCCGCTTTTTGGGGAAATAAGTCAGGAAGTTAATTTGATTCTGAACAGATTCTGAAGCCGGCTCCCAGGAGGCAGGGATCAATTTACATTTCTCTTCTCCCGCGTCCTGTCCTGTTGGCTGGCGCTCGCAGCAGCGGCCGGAGTTCCTCGTCCCTCCCCGCACGGGCCCTTGGAGGGGACGTTTACAGCCCCGTCTGAGGGGGTGGGGGGGTGTCTGGCGGCTGGCGCTGCCCCTTTGCCTGTGGGTTTCGGTCCTCGGGGCTGGGCGAGGCGGAGGCTGCACACCCCTGGCTTTGTGGTGCGTGTGAGCTCATGCACACCTACTTCTGCCTCCCCCAGAGCCCTGCTGTGACCTGCGCCCGAGTGTCTGCTGGGGGGGGGAGACCCCGGTGCACACACCCCCCAGGCTCACCCGCTGTGTCCTCAGAGGGGGGTCAGCACCGCCCCCCCCCTCCCCCGGGCATCCTCCTGGAGCTCAGGGGACAGACCTGGACAGACCTCTCTGAGAGGAGAGGGTGTGACAGGGCTGATCCCCTAAAGAGCCGAAACTGGGGCGCAGGCACTTGCACCCCTCCGTCACCCCCCCACTCACGCCAGCGTAACCACCACAGTCGCCACCAGGGCAGCAGCCAGGCGCCGTCGGGAGCCGAGCGGGTGAGCTGTGGCCCATCCACTGATGGGATGTTCCTGGACCTTAAAACAGGGAGGGACCCGTCACGCGCCGCCGCACGGATAGACGCGAACACACGCTCAGCGAGGCCAGCACCGCGGCCAGGCCTGCTCTCTCCGCCGCCACGGGCTCCGGCGCCATGGGCTCCTCGGCAGAGCAGGGGGGTGGGCGGCAGGTTCTGGGGGGGCTGAGGGAACGGAGGGCGGGGGGTTACTGTGTAAAGGGGACAGCTCCAGTTCCGCAAGGTGAAGCTCAGGGGACATTTGCACAGCCATGGGATGTGCTAACGCTACTGACCGTAAGCTGACCGTGGCGAAGTTCTGAGTGATGCGCATTTTTTTACTGAAGTCTTCTAAAATTAAAAAACCAGCCCTAGCGGGTTTGGCTCAGTGGATAGAGCGTCGACCTGCAGACCAAAGGGTCCCGGGTTCGATTCCGGTCAAGGGCACAAGTACCTTGGTACAGGCTCCTCCGCAGCCCAGGCCCCGGGTGGGGCGCGTGCAGGAGGCCACCAATGGATATGTTTCTCTCACATCGATGTTTCGCTCTCTTTCCCTCTCCCTAAAAATCAATGCAAAACACCCTCGGGTGAGGGCTACCAAAAAGAAAGAAAAAGAAAGAAAAAGAAAAGCCCGGGTCTCTGGCAGCTTCGGACGGTAGGAGATCAGCGGTGTCCTCCTGGCCCGGCCGCCCTCCTCAGCAGCACTGAAGGCAGCGACACTCTCTGGGGTCCTGACCCCGGGGAGCTGTCAGACCGGCCCCTGCAAAGACAGGGTTTCCTCGGCTGCAAGCAGGTGCCGCTGGCCATCCGGGTGACACGGGAGCAGGGCAGTGGCCGGTGGGGTTGGGAGCTCAGCCTTTCACGGGGGCTGAGCGAGCAGATACGCAGAGGCACACGAGAGCCGGTTCCTGGGAAGGAGGAGGCCCCGTGGGGAGGGGCCGCTAGACTGACCCGAGGGGGTAGGTTGGGTTGGGGTTCTATTGGTTTCCAGGGGGCGGTCTGTTTACATGCGTCACAGACAGAAGGACCTAAAACAACAGCAACCTAGTCTCTCCGTTCGGGCCGGGCGCGTCTCAGGCGTGGGCAGAGCCGAGCTCCCCCTGGAGGCCCTCGCGGGAGTGTGTGTGGGGGGTCCGTCCTGCCTCCTCCAGCCTCTGGTGGCTGCCGGCATTCCTTGGCTTGTGGCTGCATCACTCCGGACTCTGCCTCCGTCTGCACCTCTCCCTGTGTGTCCGTGGGCAGGAGGACCGGTCATGGGGCGCAGGGCCCAGCCTCGTCCGGTGTAACCTCAGCTCCATCCCAACTTTTCCAAATACCGCTACACGCTGAGGTCTCGGCAGACATGGCCTCCAGGGCAGACACGATTCAATCTGCGTCAGAGGGCCGGGCACAGCGTCCGGGCTTCCCACGTGACGGCCAGAGAGACGCCTCCCGGCTCTCCGGCTGAGAGGCCCGGGAGCCCAGCACCGGGACCGGCGAGCGGCCGGGCACGTGGCCTCGTGTCCAGGTCTGTCCCATGGAGGACCAGGGCTCCTGGCAGAGGGGGCGGTGCCAGGGCTGAGCCCGGGGGACACACCGGTCCTGGGACATCCTGTTTCCCAGGAAGCGAGGGCGCGATGGGGGGACCACGGGCGCCAGGAGGCTCCCGCTGCCCCCGGGGGAGGCCGCTCCAGATGCAAACACGAAGCAGCGGCATCGCCCAGCGGCCTCCGCCCTCCTCGCCCGCTGCGCACACCCGCGCGACTGACATTCCGCCGCCGAAGAGACACTCCCCCTCCCCTCTGCCGCCGCGGCAGGTGGCCTGAGGCTCTCCCACCCGCCGGCCGCTGCCACGTGCTTACGTGGCCACCTCAGGGGCAGGCCAGCCCCGGCCCGCACCGTCGGCTGCGGCGTGTCTTAGAGGTTCACACGCCCCCCGCGTGGAAAACCTCTGGAATGAGCCCCTGGTGAACACAGAGACGGGGAGGGGGCTCTCCTTGGTGGCATCAGCGTGGCGGCCGCCGTCACAGTGACACTCAGGCCAGGACACCAGCAGAGGAAAAGGGGGTGAAAGCTGAGAGGAACGAGACGTCACCCCTCGGCTTACCCCCCGGAAAGGGACCTTCCGCAGATGCTGGTTCCCGCAGGAAGCGCTGGTCGCTCACAGCGGCCAGGACAGGGTGGCGGGGACCCGTGGCTGACACCCTCTGGGCCCGGGGTCCCCAGGGGCCCACAGGGAGTCCCCGACAGCACAGCACCCACTCACGCCTTTCCTCCCCAAACTGAGGGGCACTCTGCAGAATGCCTGGGGGTTCTGTGACCTTCGGCACTGCCAAGGTCACCACTCATTCATTCACTCACATTCATTTACTCACTCATTCATTTACTCATTCATTTACTCATTCATTTACTCATTCGTTCATTCACGCATTCATTAACTCACATTCATTTATTCACTCATTCATTCATTCACTCATTCATTCACTCACATTCATTTATTCACTCATTCATTCATTCGTTCACTCATTCATTCACTCACATTCATTTATTCACTCATTCATTCATTCGTTCACTCATTCATTCACTCACATTCATTTATTCACTCATTCATTTACTCATTCTCATTCATTTACACATTCATTCATTCACGCATTCATTCACCGTGAGCGATCAGATAAAAGCTGAGGCTCTGCCAGGGGCTTGCGACCACGTGGGCCTGGCTGGTTTTCTAATTCCTCGCACTCCAGTCCCCCCACCGGCTCCTCTTGTACATTTTGACCTGAACCCGTCAGCGCTCCGTGCTGCTGGGGCGGACGTGCAAAGTGAAGGTCAGCCTGGCTCGCCCCGCCGGCAGGAGGTCTGGCCAAGACTGAACCTTGGCTTACCCACTCGCCCAGGCCGGGAATGATGGCCTCCTGACCGGCGGGGCCGGTGCTGCCCGGTCCAGTGATATGGTTGTCGGTGCCGGTGATATGGTTGTGGAGAAGGCGTGTCCCGGTGGTCAGCGCAGAGCCAGAGCCCCCAGGACGCGGAGATGACCGTTGGGACGGTGGGGGGACACAATGGGAGGGCAGGGGTCTGTGTGGACAGCGGGGGCAGGTGACAGGGCTGATAGGAGGGAGGAGAGCGCAGAGACAGGCAGAGGCACACAGCCTTCCAGTCAATGTCGCTGTTACCCCAGGGGCGTGGGCGTGGGGACCAGATTGGCCTTTGAGGGCCTGAGTCATCGCCTCGGGGCTGCGGGCAGGCTCCCAGCACGGGCTGCGGCTCTGCCTGTGGGTCCAGAGCCAGGAGCCCTGGCTCCCCCGTGCCGCCGAGCCCTGCCTCCGTCCCTGCCTCCAGCTGAATCCTCACGTCTGCTCAATGCTGCGTGATTTGTAAAGGGCTCTCATGCACGTTCCCTCTGGCAGACGAGCAGGCGGAGTGAAGTGATTGGCCCAAGGTCAATGAATCAATCAGCAGAGCAATTATTGAGCTCTGTCGGAGCGCATGGCTCCGAGCGCCCCCCGGAGGCCTCGCGAGGAAGAGACGGGCCGGTCTGCACACAGACACGCTGCACCTACAGCCCCGTGCACGCACAAAAATGGCACACACATGTGCACACTTGTGCCCACACACCAGCACTCCCAGCTGTGTGTTCGCAGCACACACAGGTGCACACACGTGCACACACAAAGACATATTCTGCTTTCGGGCCGGGCAGAAGGGTTGGCATCACGGCAGTGGGCCCCCAGGCAGTGGGACAGGAAGTAGAACCCGGCAGTTTATGGGGACACAGGACAGGGCAGGGTGACCGGCCTGGATGCTGGGCTGTGCAGCTCTTGAGGGGGCCGGGGTCCAGTCCCCTCCTGCAGCCCCCGCTGGGGCCAAGGTCATTGCCTCCTAGGAGGAATCCCTGCAGGAAGGAGGGCGGAGGCCCCGTGCAGCTCGCTGCTGGTCCGGTTCCCGGAGGAACCCATCCGAACCCTCACTCGCAGTCACGCTGAGTGTCGGAGGCAGAGGTTGGAGCGATGGAACAGTGTTTCTCAGGGACACACAGTCTCGGCGATACCCCAGGGATGGTTTGCCCACTGGCTGGGAGGCGGTTACCCGTATTCATGGTTTGGCACCCCGCTCCCGGCCAGCAGCACCCATGGAGGCTGTGGGCGCTGGTTCCGGCCCTTCTCCCTGTGAGCAGGCGCTCGGCTCCTTCGTTTGCGTTTGCATTCCCGCCTGCGGCCTCTCTCCGGGCCTTTGCTGGGGGGGAGACGGGGAGGGTTACCACCCACACCCTCAGCCTGGACTGCAGGGCATGGCAGGTCTGGTGCTTTGATTAAAAAGTAATAAAGCTCCACTCGGCCTGGAGAGGGGGTCTGAGGGGACGCTCGGGGCTCCCCGCCTCCTCCGGCCGGACCGCCTCTCCGGCAGCCGGGGATGAAGGATGGCCGCCGGGCTGGGAGCTCCCGGCACCCGGGGAGCGCAGAGGGTGGGGGAGAAAGGCCGCCAGGCTCCCTCTCTGTCTGCGTGTCCCTCTGGGGGTTGCACGCCGGCCTGACCCCGCTGGGCCTGGCGGGCCTGGGTTCCGTGCCGGCCGCTATGCAGGAAACGCTGAGGGAGAACCCCATGGGCTGGCTGCGGCCGGGCCCCCGCCCCGTCTATGTCTGCCTCTGTACCCCCGGGGCTCACGGGGCTCTGTGGCACTTGGAAGTGCATGGGGAAGAATCGGAGGGGGGTACCTCCTCACTCGGGAAGGTCGCCTGCAATGTGGGTGCCCGTGCCCGCAGGCAGAGCCTCGCTGGGTGCAGCCCCACCCATGTGTCTGCTGCCACGGATTGCCATGGAGACGGGGGCCAGAAGCCTAAACTTTGAGCGCCGGCCCTTTGCAGGGGGCGGCTCTGCGGCCGGTGGGCCGTGCAGACGGAGCTGGGCGCCGGTTCCCGGGCCGTCCTCCTCCGGGTGCAGCCCGGCTCCGCCCTGCGGCCCCCCCCGCCTCCGCGCCCCGAGACTGCGGCTCTGGGGGCGGCAGCACAATGGCTCTCTGTTCCCGAGCCAGGGCGCCCCGTTCTGAGTCCCACGCTGCACCGCACACTGCCCGCTCCCCTGTTTCTCCTGCTCCCCTTCGAGGGCCGTCCCCCCAGCAGGGACTCGGTGTCTCACACGCCCCCTCCCCCCCCCCCCAGCAAAGCACAAGCCGCCGTCTTCCTGTGGCTTGCCTCTTCCACCCGGAGCCACCGGCCCTGCCCCACCCCTGGCCCTCCTCCCTGCTCTCCGGGGGCACAGGGACAGTGCTCAAGGCCACCTGCCCGCTTCCTCCCCCTGAGGGCGCAGCCTGGGCGTGCTGTGGGGAGAGGCCAGTCCCAGGTGGGCGAGGCCCGCCCTCAGGTGGCTGGCGGCGGCAGGGGGCTCCCTGGGAGCTGGGGTGGGCGGGGACAGCCCGGAGCCTCATCACCACTCATCCTGGGGCGGGGGGACCCCCTAGGGCAGCAGGAGGGCCACACACGCCATTGGCTGGGCCGGGGTAGTGGGACCCTTTAGTGCATCTACTTGTCTGTCTGTTGTTGTTAATACGATGGCGGCTGGCGGCACGAAGGCCGCGGTGGCTGTGAGCCTTAACGGTTCTGTTCCCCCCGCCCCCTGAGCCTTTAGGTGCTGAGAGCCCGAGGGGGAGTGTGCACCCCTTCCCCCCCCCCCCTCAGCCTGCTCTGCGCCCCAGCCTCCAGCTGCCTGGCCCTGTCAGGGCCCTCGCTGAGCCCGCAGGCCAGCCCGGCCGTCCCGCCCCAGGAAGGGCCAGAGCCTCTGCTAACCAGGCTGAGGGCCGCCACTCTGCACACCTACTGTGCGCCCTACTGTGCGCCAGCCAGTCCGAGGCTGCACCAGGCTCCTTGCCTGCAGACAGGTGTGTCCGGGCGGAGGAGCCGGGCCGCGGGCGCTGTCGGGGAGCCTTCCCCTTAGCTTAGCCCTCTGATCCATTCACCGTTTTCAGGGCTAAATATAGACTCCGTCTCGACGGTGAGTAATGCGGTCACGGGCTCAGCTGGCACCTGGGCCCGAGTCCCGGTGACAGCCTGTTCCTGGGGCGCTGGCCCGGTGACACCCGCACGCCAGCTGCCCGCCCGGCACCTCCTCCGGCCCCGGCCCTTTGTGAGATGTTCCCGACTGCTGGGAGAGGCGGGGAGGACACGGGCCATTACCACTTCCAACACAGCAGCCTTATTTGCAGTTCTTAAACGAGATGAGCAGTCCACTCAGCGTGCGTGCACCTATGTGCGCATGCGTGCGCCTTGTGGGCGGGCGTGCACGCGTGTGGGTGTGCACACGTGCATGTGTGCGTGGACATGTGCGTGTCCGCTGTGGACGCCGGGAGCCCCACCGTGTCCCCGAGGCGGCCCCTCTGGGACGTGAGGTGGAGCCGCTCAGCCTCTGCGGAAAGGGCGTGGCTTCTGTGTCACCTCCCAAGTCTGGAACCCAGAAGCCGCCCCTGACCCTTCGGCCCCTGGTCACCGGCCCCGTCCCTACCACCGGCGCACGGCGTCCGGCACGGGAGGCCTTTGCCTCAGCCGATGCTCGGGCCGGGTCCTTCCTTCCCAAGCGCACCTGCCAGAAGCCCCCTCCCCCCAGCCCCCGTGCTGGACAAGGAGGCGCGGGGCGCGTTGGCCTTTGCAGGGGGCTGTGGTCCACGTTGGATCCCCTGCGTTGCATCAAACACTGTCCGGACCCCGAGATGGACGGCTCGTCCCCCGCTCTTTGGGGCCCGATCGTATGACAAACCCCCGCAAATACGGCCATCAGAGCCCCTCTGTCCCCACCCGTCATCCCAGGCCCCGTGATTTATGGCCCGGCGGCAGCTGGCCCCCACACGCTGGGATACGGTGGCAGTTACCGGAGCAGAGAGCCCTGGGTTAGCGGGAACGGAGCACCTGTCTGTCCGAGGCGGAGCGGGAGCCCCACCTGGCGTGCGGCTGCCCGGGGACCGGCTCTGAACTGCAAACACTTGGAAGACGGAGTGAATGTTGACCTTGAAGGGGGAGAGGGCAGAGCCGCATGTTTCCTTTCCTGGGGGCATAGAGTGGACACGCTCTCAAGGTGACCTCATGGTCTCCCGCACCCAGCCCTCCCGGCAGTGGGCCCGGTCCGCTCCGGGGTCGCCCTGCCCAGGGTCAGAGGGTCTATGGGACCGGTGTCCCCCTGCAGGATGGATCCCCCAGAGCCCTGACCGGAGGGCACATGGTTAGCGGCGGAGAGAGAGGGGAGGGAAGAGGGAGGGACGCTGGGAGTTGTGTGGGGCGGGGCATCCCCATCGCAGGCCGTGGGGTGAGGTCCCTCCGGACAGCCATCCTGTGAGCTGAGCGCTCCTGACTTTCAAAAATGCCGTTTCCTCCCGCCTTCACGGAGGACGCGGAGCGGCTGCGGCTGGAATTCTCCTGAGGCGGTTGGCTGGAACCTCCCCCGAGTTCCGGTCTCCAAAGATGGGGACTCCTGTCTAACCAGGTCATCCTGGGAGAGGGTCACACCCAGGGACAGCTCGCCCACGGCCGGCTTCGCGGGGACAGCCCAGGTGGGCGAGTGCCCAGCGCGGGTGGTTTGGCCCGGCTCGGTGGATAGAGGCGGTGCCCGGCCACGGCGGCTCAGTGGGTGAGCGTCGACCTAGGAACCTAGCGGTCCCGGTTTGATTCCCGGTTTGATTCCCGGTCAGGGCACAGGCCCGGGGCTGTGGGCTCAAAGCCCGGAGTGGGGCGAGCAGGAGGCAGCCCATCAATAATTCTCTCTCATCATGGATGTCTCTGTCTCTCTCCTTCTCCCTTCCTTTCTGAAACCAATAAAAAATATTTTAAAAAATAAGGTAGAGGCTGTAGCTGCCTTTGAAATCACCTTGACAGTGGAAACCTCAAAAGACAGCCAGCCTGTGCTGATGGGGAGGGAAGGGCCTCCGGCTAACGATGGATTTCGGTTCTTAGTCCTGAGTTGCGGGCAGGATTTCCCTGGAGCCAACAATCCCCCTGGACCTCAGGTTCCTGCCTCCGCCAGAGCGGGGTGAGCTGCTTCCGGTCCTCGCCCACGGGGGAATGGCGGGGGCTGAACAACTGCGACACAGCTGCTCCCAGACCTTCGCTCCCGAGGCCGTGGCTGTGGCAGACACTCCGCCCAGCAGAGCGGTCCCCCGGTGACAAGTTGAGGGTCTAAATCTGGCCACGCCTGGGCCTCCTCAGGAAGGGAGTCCCCTGGGGATGGACGCTGGGTGCTCTGCTCTGTGAGGGGACCCTCAGCGCCTCCGCCTGGCCTGCCTCGTACCTGAGCCCGTCCCCAGCTCCTGTGGGCTCCTTCCCTCAGTGTCTCTTCATGTCATCCACCTCCATTGGCATCCAGGAGGGCGGGTTCGGCCCCAGAAACAGACCCGGATCTTGCCATGGGGCTGGGCTGTGACCTGCCAATGGCTGAGGGGCTTTGGCCCTGGAGCACTCCCGAGCGGTCTGCTGGGCAGGAGGGGTGGGGCGGAGGGGGGCTGGAGGAAGGGGTGAGGCTGGAGGAAGGGGTGAGGCTGGAGGAAGGGGTGAGGCTGAAGGAAGTGGTGAGGCTGGAGGAAGGGGTGAGGCGGGAGGAAGGGGTGAGGCTGGGGGAAGGGGCGAGTCTGGGGGAAGGGGTGAGGCTGGAGGAAGGGGTGAGGCTGGGGGAAGGGGTGAGGCTGGGGGAAGGGGTGAGGCTGGGGGAAGGGGCGAGTCTGGAGGAAGGGGCGAGGCTGGGGGAAGGGGCGAGTCTGGGGGAAGGGGTGAGGCTGGAGGAAGGGGTGAGGCTGGGGGAAGGGGCGAGTCTGGAGGAAGGGGCGAGGCTGGGGGAAGGGGCGAGTCTGGGGGAAGGGGTGAGGCTGGGGGAAGGGGTGAGGCTGGGGGAAGGGGTGAGGCTGGGGGAAGGGGCGAGTCTGGGGGAAGGGGCGAGGCTGGGGGAAGTGGTGAGACTGAAATACTTGCCTTCATGATTCAAAAGCTCGTCCGCCCCGGGAATGTAGGGGAGGCAGTGCCGGTTTTGGTGAAAGCCAAAGCTGAGATTAAGTGTGCGCCCAGAAGCATACACACTGTGAGACCCGAAGGGAGCCCAGGGACTCACACCGACCTGCCCAGACATTTCCCCTTCCATGTAGGAGGGCAGTGTTTGCCTTTGAGAGGCTGCCAAGGTTAAATGGTATAACACACCTACTGGGTGAGTCACATACTGAGCGGGCCTGGGACCAGCATCATCACCATCATCATCACCTCCAGTTGGTCACCACTTTCATCATCATCAATATTACCACCATCACCACCACCATCACTATCATCATCATCAATACTACCACCATCACCATCACCACCACTACCACCACCACCACTATCATCATCAATACTACCACCATCACCATCATCACCACCACCACCATCACCATTACCAGCATCATTACCGTCATCACCTTCACCATCACCCACCACCACCATCACTATTACCAGCATCATCACCGTCATCACCATCATCACCATCATCACCACCACCACCATCATCACCATCATCACCATCACCACCACCACCACCATCACCACCACCACCACCATCATCACCATCATCACCACCACCACCACCACCATCACCAGCATCATCACCACCATCACCAGCATCATCACCATCATCCCCTCCAATGTTAGCGCAACCATCACCATCATCATCTCCACCAAAATTATTGTCACTGTCATCACAATCATTATTACCACCATCACCATCACCATTACTATCATCATCATCATCACCGTAATCACCATCATCACCATCATCATCATCATCATCATCATCAGGAGCCTCCGTCCCATCACAGGAAGTATAGACACAGGATGAGCTCCTAGTTTTGAAGACAGCGTGGCGGTCTCTCCATTGGGCTGGAGGGTGAGGGGAGACTGAGCTGCCATCCTCCCTGCTTGTCCATTAAACTGGCATCCTGTTCAGTCCCCTCTGCCAGCGTGTCTCACTCGCGTCTAAGGGAAGCTGGTGAGCAGACAGGATCACCGGGGCTGGTGGGCACTCCATCGCTGCTGAGATGCGGGTGGTCCATATGGCAGAAAGCTTAGCCCAATTGGCAGGCGGACTTGGCAGGCCCGGAGCAGAGCCGCGCTGTCACAGATGTGCCTAATTGGGCACCGGTGTCCGGCAGTGAGAGCTGCCACTGTAAATAATGGGCCCCGGGCGGCTGCTGCGGAGGGTGGCACGCGGCTGGGGGCTGAGAGCTGGCACTGCCGGGGCCGCAGGTGCTCCATTCCCGCTCCTGGGTCACAAAAGGAGGAGGGAGGGAGGGAGGCCCAGCTTTCCTCTCGGTGCCCGGCGAGGCACCGCCCCCGGCAGACGGAAGAGGGGCTGGCGGGAGAGAGAGTCGTGTCCCGGCTATGCCAGCTCGGAGTTATTTCCCAGCAATCCCCTCGAGGACTGTACCCAGGTGCCCAGTGGAGAGGTAACATCTGCCGAGAGACCGTGTCCTTGGGAGGCCGCCAGAGAAATCTTGCATTCCGCCGCCCTCTGCCGGGACCGCACACGCGTGGCCCTCCCCGCGGGGCCTGCTGGGTCGGGTTCCTGGGGTGTGGTGGGTGCGGGGAAGGGGGGGCTCTGCTAAGGGACCTCAGGACCGAGCGCCAGGCGTGGGGAGAGACGGGCTCACAGGTCTCAGGTGGAAGGGCGCGGCACCCGCACCTCGTGGGGGGTGTGCCCACACCTGCAGGCTCTCACCTCCGGGCCTCTATCACCTGACGCCAGGTGAGTAAGGTTCTCGCTGGGGGGAGTAAGGGGGGCGGGGCAGAGGGACAGGACAGAACTCCCCTCCTCTGGCATCAGCAGGTGGGGTGCGTGGCCGGGGTTCTGGCTGCCCTGGCTCTGGAGGGGCCGGTCTCTCTGTCCCTGTGGCCCCCCTCCCCCAGGCACACACAGCAGGGCGACCCCAGAGCCCCCACGGGAACCTCTGGTTCCCTGACGCCCCAGCAGCCAGTGCGCCCGCTGGAGTGAAGTCTGGAAAGCGGAGCCGTTTCCCAGGATCCAGCTGCCCCCAGCTTGCCCAGCCGCCTCCCCGCTCCCTGCTGAGTCTAGGGCCTCCCCGGCTCCGCCTGCGTCCGGCGGGTCCACCCCACATGCAGGCCAGCCGCCCGCCCGGGGCTCAGCTCCGGGAGCAGGACTTCCCCGGGGCGGGGAGAGGGGTGGCAGGTCCTGGGCCAGGGTCCAGCCCAGGGAGGGCTCTGCGGTGCGGGGGGCCAGCCAGGCCACCACCACCGACTGGAGGGGCTATGGGGAGGAGAGGGGCTGGGGTGCCCCTCCCTGGACTCGGGGTGAGGGCAGCACTGGCGCCCACGGCCCCTGCCGGCCCCGGGTGTGGTGAGGGAGGGGCTGGGGCCTGTGTGGCCCCCACTCAGCATCCCCGCGGCCCCCTGCGGGCGCGGGCAGACGCTCACAGACAGGACCTGGTGCTGGTGGCCGGTGGACAGGACAGGTAGGTGTGCCCCCTGCTGGACCCCTTCATCACGTGACCCTGTCTCATATCTCCCCTCCCCCTCTCTGTCCCCAGGTCTGGCTGTCCATCAGATCGTCACCATCACCGTCTCCCTCATCATGGTCATCGCTGCTCTGATCACAACTCTTGTCTTAAAAAACTGGTAAGGGTCCCCGCCCTTCTCCTCTGGAAATGGAGGTGTGGGGGTCCCGGGGGGAGGTGCACACAAAAAGATCCTACTTCTCCCACTGGCGGCAGGCCTCAGCCCGGGGGCTGTTTCTCTGTGCCTGGCCCGGGCCCCCCAGAACCCCTCATTCTGCAGCCCCATCCCACAGCCCCATCCTGCACCCCATCCCACACCCCATCCCACACCCCATCCCACACCCCACCCCACACCCCCATCCCGCACCCCATCCCACACCCCATCCCGCACCCCTTCCCGCACCCCATCCCGCACCCCATCCCGCACCCCTTCCCGCACCCCCATCCCGCACCCCATCCTGCACCCCATCCCGCACCCCATCCCGCACCCCATCCCACACCCCATCCCGCACCCCATCCCGCAGCCCATCCCGCACCCCATCCCGCACCCCATCCCCCACCCCATCCCACACCCCATCCCGCACCCCATCCCGCAGCCCATCCTACACCCCCATCCCACACCCCATCCCACACCCCATCCCACACCCCCATCCACACCCCATCCCACACCCCCACCCCACACCCCACCCCACACCCCATCCCACACCCCATCCCACACCCCATCCCACACCCCCATCCCGCACCCCCATCCCACACCCCATCCCACACCCCCATCCCGCACCCCATCCCGCACCCCATCCCGCACCCCCATCCCGCACCCCATCCCACACCCCCACCCCACACCCCACCCCACAGCCCCTCCCACACCCCCATCCCACACCCCCATCCACACCCCACCCCACACCCCATCCCACACCCCATCCCCCACCCCATCCCACACCCCCATCCCACACCCCATCCCGCACCCCATCCCGCACCCCATCCCACACCCCATCCTGCACCCCATCCCACACCCCATCCCACACCCCATCCCACACCCCATCCCACAGCCCCATCCCGCACCCCATCCCACACCCCATTCTACACCCCCATCCCGCACCCCATCCCGCACCCCATCCCGCACCCCATCCCGCACCCCATCCCGCACCCCTTCCCGCACCCCATCCCGCACCCCATCCCACACCCCATCCCGCACCCCATCCCACACCCCCATCCCGCACCCCATCCCGCACCCCATCCCACACCCCATCCCACACCCCATCCCACACCCCATCCCGCACCCCCATCCCACACCCCATCCCACACCCCATCCCACACCCCATCCCGCAGCCCATCCCGCACCCCATCCCGCACCCCATCCCGCACCCCATCCCACACCCCATCCCGCACCCCATCCCGCAGCCCATCCCGCAGGCTGGCTGAGAGCCGGCACCTGCCCAGGCACTGCCTCTCTGCACCTTTCTCCGGAGCCAGTGCCTCTGGGTGCCCACGCAAGGTGCAGGTGTCAGAGAGAGGGTTTCAGAGAGAGGAAAGGAGAGGGATCGAAAGAGGAACACCGATAAGAGAGAAACACCAATGGGAGAGGAATGTCACTGACCAGCGGCCTCCTGCGCGCCCCTCCCGGCATTGAGCCTCCGCCCGGCGGTGCCCTGACCGGACGCCAGCCGGCACGTCTTGGCTTATCGTCTGATGCTCAACCCCCGAGTCACACACTGGGCCCAGCCTCCCCTTCGTTTCCCGCGTCGGCCTGGGCAGCGGCTGCGCTGGCCTCGCTGTCGGGCGCCCGGTGCCCGGTGCCAGCCCAGCCTCCCCACCCTCCCTCCTCCGCGGCCTCGGTGAGTCCGGTGGCCGCTGTGCCGGGCCTGTCTGCCCGTTTCCTCCGGGAAATGGCCTGTTGTGAGGTCGGCCTCGCTGTGCACACACCTGCCCCCCGGGAAGCGGGAGCTGCCGGCGATCCGACGGCCCGCAGCCCCTCCCGCGCCAGCGTGCTCCTCCCGCACCAGCTCCCTCCAGGGTGACTCCCCAATGCCCCCTGCTGGCCGCAGACACCCCAGGGCTGTGGGGGGAGTGTCCCGCATCCACACGCGGAAGTTGCTAGAAAGCTGGTTTTCAGGGCAGCGAAGGCGGACAGGGGCGCACAGGGGGCCAGTGAAGGCGGACAGGGGGCACAGGGGGCCAGTGAAGGCGGACAGGGGGTCAGTGAAGGCGGACAGGGGGCACAGGGGGTCAGTGAAGGCGGATGGGGGGCACAGGGGGTCAGCGAAGGCAGACAGGGGGCACAGGGGTCAGTGAAGGTGGACAGGGGGTCAGTGAAGGCGCACGGAGGGCACAGGGGGTCAGTGAAGGTGGACAGGGGGCACAGGGGGTCAGTGAAGGCGGACAGGGGGCACAGGGGTCAGTGAAGGGGCACAGGGGGTCAGTGAAGGCGGACAGGGGGCACAGGGGTCAGTGAAGGTGAACAGGGGGTCAGTGAAGGCGGACGGGGGGCACAGGGGGTCAGTGATGGTGGACAGGGGGCACGGGGTCAGTGAAGGCGGACGGGGGGCACAGGGGGTCAGTGATGGTGGACAGGGGGCACAGGGGATCAGTGAAGGCGGACAGGGGGCACAGGGGTCAGTGAAGGGGCACAGGGGGTCAGTGAAGGCCGACAGAGGCACAGGGGGTCAGTGAACCCTCACCTCCTAGTCCTCCCTGCAAAATCAGACACATTAAAAAATATATATATTTTTTTTATGTCAGAGAGGAAGGGAGAGGGAGAGAGAGAGGAACATCCATGATGAGAGAGAATCACTGGTCAGCTGCCTCCTGCATGCCCTCTACTGGGGATCGGGCCCACAGCCCTGGCCTGTGCCCTGACCGGGAGCCTCCAGGCTGATGCTGTCCACTGAGCCAGATGAGCGAGAGTGGTATCGGACACGTTTAAAATTCAAATTTCATTCTTAAAAAAGAGCTGATGGCTGGATGGCGGCTGATCTCCCGAGGGCCTGGGAGTCACCGCTCAGTGGGGATGGGGCGTGGCGAGCACTGGAGCCAGGGCGGGGGGCTGGGACTGGGGTGCCCGGCAGTCCCCCCGGCCCACACCCCGCGTGCCCCCAGCTGCGCGCAGAGCGGGAACCCGCGGCGGAACGGCCGCCCGCGGAAGCTGGCCCAGCAGGAGGAGAGCTGCCAGAACCTGACGGACTTCCCGCCGCCCCGCGTGGCCAGCAGCCTGGACATCTTCACGGCCTACGGCGAGGGCCTGCAGTGCTCCCACGAGTGCGTGCGCGCCGCCGTGCCTGCCTATGCCGACGACACGCTGCGCTCCGTGGGCGAGTACAAGTCCACGTTCAACGGGAACCGGTGAGCTCCCCGGGCCACTGCCGGCTCCTGGGCGCGGTGAGGTCCCGGGGCTGCGGACGGGGTGGGGGGACCCTGAGGGTCCAGCAAACGCAAGGGCCTGCCCCCCTGTCTGCCTGGCCCAGCCGTGCCAGCCCGCGCCTTCCCGTCCGCAGACCCTCCTCCTCGGATCGGCACCTCATCCCCGTGGCCTTCGTGTCTGAGAAGTGGTTCGAGATCTCCTGCTGACTGGCCAAGCCTTTTTTACCTCCTGGGGCGGGGCGGACGCCGCGTGTCTGTGTCACGGTAGGTGCCGCTCAGCCCCTGCCTCTCCCCGCTGCCATCCGTGACCTCTCTGAGCATCTGGCAGGGCTGGGCTGTGGGCTCCCTGCTGCCCTTGTGAGCAACACCCCCACATCCCAGAGTGTGTGTGTGTGGGGGGGGGGAGGGTAACTGAGGCACCCCGGCCCCTCACCGGAGCTGTTACTGTCCGTGTCCATCCCTCCCCCCGGAGGCCACGGCGGCTGGGCCTGCATGGCGGGGACATTAGCTCTGGCGCCGACGGCTGGACGGGCGGCCGTGAGGGCAGTGGCTAAGCGGCGGGTTCAAGGCCGAAGGGCACGTCTGCCTCGGGGTGACCCCTCCTCATGGCCCCGGGCTGCAGCCAGACCAGCCGGGGGCCTCGTCACGAACGGAGGGTCCGGCCTGTCCCAGGAACCGCCCCCCAACCCCCCACCCCGGCCGCCCCGCCGGGCCAGCATCTCGGCAGCAATCTAAAGGTTTCAAATGGGACAGGAGCTTAAGGCTCTGCCCCCGGAGGCTGGCCCCGCCCACACAGGCCCAGCGCCCAGGGCTGCGGGCCATGCACCCACGGAGGCATGCCCGCCTTTGGCTGCCGGTAGCGCCCGCCACGGGGATGGTCCCCTCACATAGACATTCGCACAGCACAGCCGCTCACGGGAGCGCTCTTTGCATCTGCAAACTCCCTCCGTCCTCCCAGCGCCCCCTTTCCAGACGGGGGTCACGTGACGTGCCCGAGGTCAGTCAGGACCTCCCAAAGGAATGGCGTACACGGGCAGGGTGAAGGAGCCTTTGAGGGGAGGAATGGGAAGGGACGGGGCTTAGGGCGCTCACTCGGCGTGCTCTGATTGGTGGTTTCATGTAAGGCCCGTGATGAGGGGCCTAGGGACCTAGGAATCGGGGGCTCAGGGTATTGGGCAGGTGCTGCCTGGCGGGTCAATGCACAGGCCATGTCAGGTGCCCGGGTAGGTGCTCAGGAATGTCCGGCTGCAGGTGGAGTTTACGTCATTCTCTGTCCACCAGTTGGGGGAAGAGAGGATCTATCAAATCCGGCTGTGGGGGTGGGCAGGTCACTCCAGACCCCCAGCCTCAAGGTGATGGACCCCCCTCCCCGACGGTGCCCAGGGAGCTATTTTGGGAAAGCCCAGCTTACAGGAGGGGACGCCCCCCTGTCCGGAGACCACCCCCCCACTGGCTGCGGACGGCGGGAGGGGAGGGGAGAAGTGCCCCCAGGACTGCGGGGCGCCCGCCCCCTCAGCCTCCGGCCTGTGGGCCAAGCCGCGGCTCCATCGGGCCGCCCCTGTTCCCGTTTCCGCAGGCAAGAGCTGGGGGGCCGAGAGGGGGCGGGCATCTCGTTAGCCCTGATGGACGCATCAGGATTCCGCGCTGGGAGCCGGCAGCCGCTGATGGCTCACCGGGAGCCGCACATCTGGGTCCGAGGCTCCCCGATCTCCGTAATGAATGCCGGGACATGCACCTGAGCGGAGGCCGTTGGGACGAGGCTTAGATTACTGGGGTGCTCGTTACCCCTCAAACAAACAGCAGGTCGCTCGGAGGCGTGTAATGAAGGTCCAGGAGCCGCGAGGCCTCAGCAAACGCATTTTCGATGACCTTCTCCTGCCGCGGTGTTTGGGTTCAGGCGTCTGTCTTTCCAACCGGTCTGTGCCCAGCTGGGGCTCAGCAGCGGAGCCTCCGGAGCAGAAACTCCGAGTCCCCCCCTGAGCTGAGGGCACAGCAGGGTTTTGCAGGAACAGCCAGGCCCTGAGGGGCGGGTGCAGGCTCCCGCCCGCCTCCCGGCCCGATGGGGGTGCAGGAACCCACCCATCTCTGCAGGAAGCCCGCCCTGCTTTTATTTATTTTTTAATTCTCACTCAGGGATGTGTTTTAATTGATTTGAGGGAGAGAGGGAGGGAGAGAGAAACACTGATCAGTTGCTTCCTGTATGGGATCAAAGCTGCAACCTTGGTGTGTGAGCTGACTGGAAATCGAACCTGCAGACTTTTGGTGTATGGGCTGGTGCTCTAACCCAGTGTTTCCCAAACTTTCGACAGATGTGTACCCCTTCTATAATTTCGATAACGCTGAGCACCCCTCGTACTCATGAGAACGTAGAATTAGGCGCAGCTAAGCACGGTGCAGTGCATATCCCCACCAAACTCCAGTGCAACGCGTACCCCCACCAAACTCTTCCCGTGCCCCCGGGGGTACGCGGACCACACTTTGGGAAACACTGGTCTAGCCAAACTGAGCCACCGCAGGTCAGGGAAGCCAGCGCTGCTCTTAGAATAAGTTAAGGCTCAGGGTTAGCATGTTGGCTTTCTCTCTCTCTCCTCTCTCTCTCTCTCTCTCTCTCTCATGTTGGGTAGCAACAGATGCCTGTGGGTTAGAAAGAGGCTCCTGCCCCCCCTCCCCCAGTGGCCCTCTGTCCGTCTCCCAAAAGGCCCTCCGTCTGTCCGTCCTGGGTACCCGTCCCCTTCAGGTCCTCCCAAGCTCTGCGGGGACACAGCTCTGGGGTTTGTCCAAGGCACTCACCCTGCTGGGTCGCACCTGCCACGTCTTTATGGTCCGCTGCCCTGGCCGCCTCTCCCCAGCAAGGTCACCCCTGGGGGCCCAGCGGGTGGTTTCGCTGCTCCCCCAACCCCCTCGGAGGGGGCCGGCAGAGCAGCGGACGCCGGACTCCGGAGCCCCCGCAGGCGAGGACGGGCCACGCACTCGGCCCTGGAGGGGAGGAGCTGGAGGAGGCCTCAGTCCCCGGCCGGCTGGGTGACCCTGAGGAGCCCCGACCCTCCTGGCCGGGAGCTGGTCCGGCTTCGCTGTGGCTTCCGTGATGATCTTGGGCCGGGCCCCCTTCCCACCTGGGGTTCTGGGCGTGTCCGGGCCGCGGGCACCTCCTTCCTTAGGACACGGGTGGCCTTCAGCCGGAAGCACGGGGACAGGCTGGCCCCCGCCCACCGCCACGTAACCGCCTCTTGTCTTCTTCCCGCACAGGATCCCGTGGGAGAACCTGTACAAAACTCAATCCCACTTCCAACCCTAAAACCGGACTGTCTGCGGGAGGCCCCGCACCCCGCGGCCCGGCCGGCGGGACTCCAGCAGCGCGGACGCTAGAGGCCAAATATATTTTTATAGAGACGCTCGCGCCCACGGGCTGCCCTGCCGCCCCCGGAGGCCGAGGGCGGAGACGCGGGCGGACCGGAGGCCGGGCAGCCGGCCCAGCGCGGAGGCGGGACGCCCCGGGACGCGGGCGCTGCCACGACGCTGACTGTGCCAACAATACCAATATGTGCCATGTGGGGCCCGGGGGCCTGGCGGACGCCGAGCCACGGCGCCCGCCTGCGTGGGAGCCTCGCAGGACGCTGGCGTGGGCACCCCTTCCGAGAGCCGTGTTTCTGGGGAATGTCGGTGTATATAACTATATAAACACACACGCGCACACACACACACACACTTTTTTGTACTGTAGCAATTTTTTGAATATCTTCGATGTTCCTTTTTAAAAAAACAAAGTGTTAACCGGTCACCAAACCTGATTTATGTAACCTGCTTAGTACGGACGGGATACACTGGTGTTTTCTACCTTGCACACACCCACACACACACACACATGTATACGCGCACATATATATATATATATATGCATATACTGGACACGCAGTCTGAGGGGTCCGGGTCCCTCATTGCCACCGTCCTGGGGGACCCCCTCCTCGGCCCACGGGCCCCCCAGTGGCACGCCCCGCGTTTGCCGGTGGTGGGTGAGAGGCGGATGCGCCCCCGGGCCGGGTGAGGAAGGGAAGGCCGTGGTTTTATATACATACATCTATATAGACGTATATATACGCACACACGTCATGTTACCGTTTTCTACCTGACCGTTGGAAGAAGCTACCAAGAGCCATGTGCCATGTGGGTATTCCTGTAGCAGCCGCCCCCCGGGCCCGGGCGCGCCTCGGGCGGGGGCGGGTCTTGGCCATCCCCGTGTTCTCCAAGCGTAGACCCAATTAAAGGCTTTTCCAGCTCCGGACGTGAAAGGACTGCATCCTTACCACGTGTGCGTGCGTGCGTCGGAGCAGGGCTGGGACGTGGAGACGGGCCCGGGTTGTTGGAAAACCAGATGAATGCGTCCCTCCGTGCCCGGGGCCAGGGTGCTCCCACGTGAGCCACGCCCGGGCGTGCTCTGTGCGTGGGCAGAGGCCGCCGGCTCTTGCTGGAGCCCAGGGGTGACCCCGAGGCTCGGGGGGAGGCCACAGCAAACACAGGGTCACTGGGTTCCCATTGTTGCGTGTGTGTGTGTGTGTGTGGCCGTCCACGATTCCCCGACGTGGCTTCCTGGTGGAAATAGGTCCCCACGCCGGAGCCTGTTCACGGATCCCAACCCACAGCCATGCAGCCTGCCTGGCCCTGGCGGGGGCACCCTCCCAAGCCGTACCTCTACAGGTGCCGGTGCCCAGCCTGCTGCCAGTAGGGGGCGCTGTGGGAGCTGGGCACCATCGGAGGACCTCTCCTCCCATGAGAGGACTCGCCCTCCCAGGGGAGCCCAAATCCCGTGTGTGTGTGTGTGTGTGTGTGTGTGGCTTCTCTCCTATAAGTGGCCCACGGGCAAATGGATTTCACCAGGAGGGCGTGCGCACACCAATCTGGGTAAAAGGTTAGCAGTCAGGCCGACCGTGAACCTCTCCCCACTCACTGGCTGGGCTGGTGACACCCTGATCCCTCCGGGGCCCAGGTCCCCTCTGACACACCTGGGTAGGTACTGACCATGGTCCCCGGCCCACCGGAGGCCCTCTGCGTGCAGGGCAGCTGGCCTGGCTCTGGGGAGCCCTCCGCCTGTGGTCACGTCCACGTGTAGGCTCAGCCCCTTCCAATCCTCACGCACCTGCTGTCCTTTCCACCTGATTGAAATCCCACTGCAAACACTTTTGTTTACGCGTTCCGAGTGCTCATGGGAGGTGCTTGACCACAGCCAAGATGGCTTCCTGACCCTGTCCCATGGGCTCAGACCCCGGGGCGGGTCGTCTGGACGGTCATTCTGCTGTCCAGTCTAATTAGCATATTTGCTCTTTATTATATAGGACATCCTATCTAATAAAAGGGCAATATGCAAATTAACCATCATTCAGTCACAAAGATGGCGGCACCCTTAGCCACAAGATGGCGGGCGCCCAGTCCTCTCAGCTCTGCCAGAGTCCCCCAGTTCCAGGGGGGCAGCCACTGAGAGTGGTGGCATGAGCGGCCTGGCAGAATGCTTGCTTGGTCACCGCGGCAACTAGCAAGAGTTCCGTGCCCGGCTGCAGATGGGCCTCTGGGCTGTGGAGAGCCTCTGGGCAGTGGGCTTGGAGTGGCCAGGGAGCTACTGGAGCACGGATTCATGCGCAAGGCTACTGGTGTATATATATTTTTTATTGATTTCAGAGAGGAAGGGAGAGGGAGAGAGAGGCTTCGGTGATGAGAGAATCATCAGTAGGCTGCCTCCTGCACACCCCCTACTGGGCAGGTGCCCTGACGGGGAATGGAACCCTGACCTCCTGGTCCCTAGGTTGATGCTCAGCCCCTGAGCACCAGGCGGGGCCGGCCACCTCTTCTGCTGCTTCCCCGTTTGGTCTATGATCCTCTCGGACCAGGAGGCCGGGCCGGCCCGTCTCTGGCAGAGGAGCCGGGGCTGCACTGGGCTGGGGCGGGCAGCGTGCACAGCCGGGCGGGGTCTCCTGAGGTTCCATTTCTCAGTGGCATCAGCACACGCCATCGCGGGGCCCGTGTTTGACACCCTCCCCCTCCCCTGTACGTGCACCTCCGCACCCCCAGGGCCATCGCCCCCGTCTCCCCGCCAGCCTGAGGTCACGGTGGGGAGACTCCGAGTCCCGGCTCTGGGCCGTCCAGCCGTCCTTGCTCTGCGTGTGCCCGGGGAGATCGCCGATTTCGGGCTCGCCAGCCGGAGCCGGTCCTCACACCCGCCCGAAGGCGGCTCCCCAGCAGCGCCGTCCTCGGCGGCGCCGTCCTCCCGGCCGCGGTGACTCATGCGTTTCCGCGCTGCTGTGCGGTGGGTCTGCTGAGCCATATTGTTTGTGGATTGTTTGTTTGTCCCCCGTTGTCAACAGCACAGCCCACGCGCACGAGCCAGACTCTCCGTCGGAGGCGCTGGGTGCTCTCCGCTGGCGCTTCCCGCGCCGCCAACAGCTGCTCTCCCCACGCGGAGCCCAGTGCGTGTCCGGGACACGCCGCGTTCTTCCCGGGGCTTCCGGGAGCACTGAGCGGGCGGGCCCTGTGACCGGCGGGCCCTGTCAGCCTGGCTGCGGGGCCCGGCGCTTCGGGGTCGAGCTTGCACTGGAACCAAGGACGAGGTAAACTGCGGCAGACACGGGTCTTGTCTCAGGTCACCCCCAGCCGTCAGCCAAAGGGAAATGTTGACTCCAATGGCTGTGGGAAGGTCGCAGCCGGCAAGCTCAGCCAGCCCTCTCCGGGGTCCACGAGATGAGCGGCGGGTGTGGGGGTTAGCTGGGAGCAGAGCCTTCCTCTGTGCCAGCGGGCCGGCAGGTGACGGCTGGAGCCCCTTCGCCGAGGAGCGGCGCCCAGAACGGCCCTCCGGCTCTGACGAGCTCCCGCACCCACACCCGCTTTCTAAGTCTCCCGGGGCGGTCAAGCCCGTGGGCAGCGGCGGGCGGCTGAGCTGTGCCCGCCGTGGCCCCGGGTCACGCCGTGACGCAGGAGCAGGAGGTGAGGGGGGTAGCCGGGCCCTAAGGGGCCACGCACTCTGTGAATAGAGGGGCCGTGGCCCACAGACACTCGGTTTGCGTCTTCGCTCGCACGTGGGTGCGTGTTCTCCCGCAGCCCGAGGGTGACGGACCCTCAGCAGAGCTGGGCTCCGGAGGCGGCATTCCGTCCATCCAAGGACGATTCCAGCCAGGACGGCAGGGAACGGCCTGGCTTAGCCGGGGGCCCAGCCCTCCACGCGCAGTGCTGCCCGGCGGGCAGACGGAACACGGGGTGCCCGGCAGCCGTGGGTGCGGGAGAGGCGGGCACTTGGGATGGAACTGTGATTGGTGGAGACACGCAGCCAGTGGGGGCTCCAGGAAAGTGTTTTCTTGGAAAGCAGGAGTCATGTGACCCCTCTCTCCTCTGGCAGCTCCGGGGAGCCGTCCCGTCTGGCCTTCCCGGGAGACCCAGGCTCAGGTGCCAGGGCCGGAACAGCCCCTTCCGTTAAAGGATCGCATGCAAAGCCGGTCGGCCGTTAAGGCCAGGCGGCCGGCCACGCCCTCGCTGGCTCTGCGGAAGCTCTTGGGCGGACGGACAGACGGCCTGGCCGCTGAGCGTGTCCTCGGACACGAGCGATGCTGCCGAGGGTGGACGGCTGGGTTCCCTCTCCACCGGACACTTCCCGAAGAGCCAGCTCCCTGCGCAGTCACAGCACAAAGGCGCACCCGGGACCCTCCATTGCCCGTAATTCCGCGGAAGGCCGACCTTGTGAGGACGAGCCGCAGCCACTCCGCCCCCGCCCCCTCCCCGGGCGGCGCCAGAAGCCGCTGCGCCGTGGGCTTTATTTTTAAAAGTCCAATTCGCTCTCGATGCTGCACTCCTCCGAGCAGGCCCACCGGAGCATCCAGGCGGCTCCGATGACGCGGGAAAGCCCGCCCGCCGCTCCCGCGCTGCTCCCACCCAGCGCCGCTGCAGGGCCTGTGGGGGCCGGGGGTGCGTGTGGGCTTGGGGCACAGGGGGCGGTGCCTGCGGATGCCGGGGGGGGGGGGGTGTGTGTGTGTGGGCTTGGGGCACAGGGGGCGGTGCCTGCGGATGCGGATGTGTGTGTGTGTGTGTGTGTGTGTGTGTGGCTTGGGGCACAGGGGGCGGTGCCTGCAGATGCGGGGGGGGGGGGTGCGTGTGGACACCGGGTGGGGGCTGTCGGTCGGGCGGAGGGGGGGCTGGTGAATGAGATGCTCATATAAACTGCTCGATTCTAGGCTGAGTTTTCCCAGGGGCCCCTCTCCGAGCCCAGACCGGAAACCGGAGCGTCCGCCGCCCTTCCCGTGTACCAGGGAACTGGAGGAACGCGGGAATCTAGTTCTTATTTTATAAAAGTTCATTTTTATTGATCAAAGAGAGGAAGGGAGAGAGAGAGAGACACATCCACGATGAGAGAGAATCACTGGTGGGCGGCCTCCTGCACACCCCCACGGGGGATCAGAGCACGCAACCCGGGCCTGTGCCCTGACCGGGAATCGAACCCTGACCTCCTGGTCAATGCTCACCCCCTGAGCCACGCCGGCCCGGTGCATTACATGAATTTAGAGAGAGCCACACCTCCCTCTGCCCGCCCCCTCCCCGCCCAGCTAACCATGGAAAGGGAACATCACTAGCGATGCGTGGTGCTGGTTGTAAACCTTTGTTGTTGAAAGTCTGACAGATGTTCCTTCCCGGCTAACCTCTCAGCTCGCCCCGCTCCCCCCCCCCCACCCGCCCCAGGCCCGCACCCCGCCCTGTCCGTGACCGCGGGCCAGGCCTGTCCGCATGAAGGTCTGTGGTTGATCACCTCCCAGCCAACCTCCCCTCCCCCACCTTCCCCTCGAGACCCCGCCCCCTAGTCCAGGCCGCCATGGCTCTGGGTCCACCCGCCCACCAGCTCGCTGGGTTCATTCGGTCCCACGTGGGAGTGGGGTCTGTGACCTTCGTCTTCCTCTGACCCCATGGTCCTCACAGCATCATCCGATCCAGGTGAATCTTTATAATGATGGTGACGGAGCTGTGGCCAGGCCCCCAGGCCCCCAGCCCCCAGCCCCCAGGCCCCCGGTCCCCAGATCCCCAGGCCCCCAGCCCCAGATCCCCAGGCCCCCAGCCCCAGATCCCCAGGCCCCCAGCCCTCAGCCCCCAGCCCCCAGCCCCCAGCCCCCAGGTCCCCAGCCCCCAGGTCCCCAGCCCCCAGCCCCAGCCCCCAGCCCCCAGGCCCCCAGGCCCCAGCCCCCAGGACCCTAGCCCCCAGCCCCAGGCCCCTGGTCCCCAGATCCCCAGGCCCCCCCCCAGCCCCCAGCCCCCAGACCCCCAGCCTCCAGCCCCCAGCCCCCAGCCCCCCAACCCCCAGCCTCCAGCCCCCCAGCCCCCCAGCCCCCAGGCCCCAGGCCCCCAACCCAGCCCCCAGCCCCAGCCCCCAGCCCCCACCCCCAGCCCCCCAACCCCAGCCCCCAGCCCCCAGCCCCCCAACCCCCAGCCTCCAGCCCCCCAGCCCCCCAGCCCCCAGGCCCCCCCCAACCCCCAGGCCCCCAGGCCCCAGCCCCCAGCCCCCAGCCCCCCAAAGCCCCCAGCCCCCAGCCCCCCAGCCCCCAGCCCCCAGGCCCCGGTCCCCAGGCCCCAGACCACAGCGGGCGGGTCTCGCTGACGCCCGCAGACTGGGTGGCACTGACTTCACCAAGCATCTGAGAGTGGGGAGCACCGGAGGGTTTGAAAAGGAGCCCCCTTTGCTCTGTAACAGTCCCGCGTGGAGGTGATCATTCTGTGACCTCCACGAGCGACCCCCATTATGCCAGGTCACCTTGGGGAGGGGGTGTTAATGAGCCTCGGGTCCCTGGCCCAGCTTCGTCCTCCCGTGAGAGGGGATCAGGCCGCAGCGGCTCCAGGAGCCAGGTGGACCCCGGCGCCCCCGCCCGCCCCGCTGGCTCCCCGCCCAGGCACCACGGTGAGTAACGGCCGGCCCCCGGGGGTCCCTCCACGGAAACATTATGCAGGAGGTAATGAGCACTGGATCACGCTGCCCGCCTGGGGCTGGAATTAGCGCCTAAATCACAGCGACGTGGCAGGGCCGTGGAGGGAGACGCGGCCGAGGCTGCATGTCAATGGGGCCCGGCCTTCCTGGGGGACGTGGAGGAGGGACACGGGCCTCGAGCTCCGGCTCCGGCCGAGGCGATGCATCGGGGCCGAAGGGGCTTGTCTGACCGGCTCCCAGGTCTTTCCCAGGCAGACGAGCCCCTCGTTCCGGAGCCGGGGGCCGGGAAAGGCTGGGAGGACAGTGCCGGGAGCAGGGCCAGGACTGTGTCTTGCGGAGAGCCAGCATCACCCTCCGGGCAGGGGCGGGGCGGGGCGGGGCGGGGCGGGGCGGGGCGGGGCGGGGCAGGACGTGCGGGCTGGTCCTCTGAGCACCGGCAGCCTTGGGCTTGTCTCCGGGGTGGGCTGTGGGGCCCTGTGCCGGGGACAGGGAGAGCCCAGCCTTGCCAGTCGGGTCCCTCGGCCTGGGCCGCAGAGCGGACACGGGCTGCCCTCCTGCCCCTGCCTGTCCCCTGCCTCCCGCACAGACCATCACCTTTCACCTGCTCTCCCCAAAGATGGTGGTGCTTCAGTCCTCCCAGGCTCCTGTGGTCTGTGCCTCCGCTTCTGCCCCCAAGGGAGTGGCTCTGGGCGGGCACTCTCCCCAAGGTCGGCATTCCTCCGCTGTGTCATGCCATCACACACACACACACACACACACACACACACACACACATACACAATACACATACACACACACATACACACACATACACAATACACATACACACACACATACACACACATACACACACATACACAATACACATACACACACACACACACACATACACACACATACACACACATACACACACATACACAATACACACACATACACACACATACACAATACACATACACACACATACACACACGCACACACACACACATACACACACATACACACACATACACACACATACACAATACACATACACACACATACACACACATACACAATACACATACACACGCACACACACACGCACACACACACACACACGCACGCACACGCACACACGGCCTGGGACGCTCAGCCCCCACCACCCCCGCCCCCTCTCCCCCCCAAACCCCTGCCGTGGCCGGCCACCCGCGAGCATCCGGGGGTGTCTGAGGACATTCCCGCGGTCGGCAAACTGCGGCTCCTGAGCCACGTGCGGCTCTTTGGCCCCTGGAGCGCGGCTCTTCCACAACACACCGCGGCCTGGGCGGGTCTGTGTCGAAGAGGCGGCGTCAGAGGGAGTTTAAGTTAAAAAACGGCTCTCCGGAGACATCCCATCGCTGTGCTGTGGATGTGTGGCTCTGTGGACTGAGGAGTCTGCCGGCCGGGCCAGACGGGGCATTGCCACGGACAGGCCGTCCACGCTGCGTGAGAAACCGCCCAAACGTGGCGCCTTGACACAAAAACGCGTTTCCGCTTTTATCCCTCCCTCTTCCAGGCGTGGCCTGGGCTCAGCGGGCGGCTACCCTACAGGCCGCTCAGCTGGCTGCTCCATCCCTGGCTCCTGAGCCTGAACCTGAGCCCCAGGCTCAGACACCTGCGGCTCTTTGGCTCTCTCTCTCTCTCTCTCTCTCTCTCTCTCTCTCTCTCCCTCTCTCTCTTTTTCTCTCCCTGGTCCCCCTCCAGCTGCGGTTTCCTCGTTATGTGTCAAATCCAAAGGAGCAGGTGCACAGTCGGCCAGTATCAGCTGCTGTAGTGACGTCGACATCGTTGCCAAGGAGACGCGGGAGCTGCGGGAAGCCTTCGGATGCCTCTCGGCTCCCGCTGGAATACAGGCAGCCGTCGCCCGCAGGTTCCCGGGGGAGACCGAGGCAGCGGGAGGAAGTCATAACTTCTTTCAATGAAAGAGTTCAGAGACGGAGGAGAAGGAAGCTTTTCCCAAAGAAAGGGCGTTTCCTGGGAGAACTGGGGATGAGGAGAAGTTGGGGACCAGGTGTGGTGGTGCTGGGGGCGGAGGTGGGAAGGAAGAGTGGGCCAAGGAAAGGGAATAGTTCGTGAGGAGGTCAGAGATGAGCAAAGCATCATGGGAGATTACTGTCGCTCTCTAAGCCCAGGGGACAGCATGTGGGGTGCACTGGGCACATTTATCACCGAGAGGCATTCTGGTGTGTATGGCATCGCCAGCCTTCTCCTAGTCTCTCATTTATTTTTTATTGATTTCAGGGAGGAAGGGAGTTGGAGAGAGAGATAGGAACATCAATGATGAGAGAGAATCATTGATCAGCTGTCTCCTGCACGCCCCCTATTGGGGATGGAGCCTGCAACCCGGACGTGTGCTCTTGACCGGAATCGAACCTGGGACCCTTTAGTCTGCAGGCCGATGCTCTATCCACTGAGCCAAATGGGCCAGGGCTCCTAGGTCTCTCAGTTAGAAAGACAATGCTGAACTGGTGAGGGCCTGTCCCCGTGAGGCTGCAAGCAAAACGGAGAGAAAGGAGTAGATTGAGAACAATCTTTGAGGACTCACTGGCATGCCTTGAAATTGGAATTGATTTTTGAAAGGAGACAGATGATGACGCTAATGTTTAAAGATGACCACGATTGGGAGCTGAGAGACATGGGGGATGGGCGAACAGCCGATAGGAGGGCCGATAAGGAGTCCACTCCGGCGCGATGATGGGGCGGCAGCCGCGGCAGAGCCTGGCCTCCGGGTAATTAGCGATGCGAGGCCACATCCTGAGCGAAAGGCTGCGCTGGGTTCACTGACTCCAAAGTCAACATGAAGATAAATATCTGCTCCCGCCAATCCAAAGCAAATAGCAGCGGATCTATACTCTCGTCCCAGGCAGCCAGGACGCTGGGTAAAACATGAAACGTCGGAGGTCTGGGACTGCGGAGCCGTGATCTGTGAGAGAAGGAGCAGAGGGGGCCATTGCTTTCTTCTGGGTCCTGGGAGGTGCCTTCCGGACTGGGGGGCAGGCAGGGGGCCAGAGGAGGCAGCAGCAGTCTTGTGGGGGGAAGGGAGAGATGGGAGCTTGGGGATACTGAGGTTGCCGTGGGTAGAGCTCCTTTACTGCAGGGGAGGGAGTCACGCGGGGAAAGCAGAGCTCCAGAATCTGCCGGGGGGCCTCGGAAGGCCGTTGCTAAATGCGAGGCAGCATAAGCCGAAGATCCATAAGGCTGGGGAAAGAACCGGCAGGGAGCTGAAGGCAAACAGTTCCTAAAACCCACGCGGGAGTCCTGGGATTCTGAGTTCTCTTCAGCAGGCGTGGAGAGATACGGCTTAACATCCGTGACACTTGGGACAGACCCCCAAAGTGATGCCTTATGAGTAAGGGCCAATTGCTATTGACTCAAGGTTGTTCTAGACTTGTCCTATATAATTTTTTTTTTTTTTTTTTTAAGTTTCAAAAGGATCAAATTGACTCACGAGTAACTGCAGCCGGAACAAAACCCAATGTATTCTAAAGGATAATGAAATGCAGACACTCAATAATGTAACATGCAAAATGTCCAGCTTCCAATAAACAATTACTGGACATGTGAAGATGCAGGATAGTATGACCAGTTACAAGGAGGAAATGCATTTAATAGAAGCAGACCCAGAAATCACAGAGAGGATGACATTAACAGCCAAGATCCTTAAAAGCATAATGATCAGTATGCTCCAGGGAATGAAAGCAAAGTCCAAAAATAAAGAGAAAAATAAAAGATAGGAAAATACTAAAC
This sequence comes from Nyctalus aviator, assembly GCA_036971965.1. NCBI lineage: Eukaryota > Metazoa > Chordata > Mammalia > Chiroptera > Vespertilionidae > Nyctalus > Nyctalus aviator. Next base: position 193,316,862 of record CM072923.1, read on the forward strand.
AGAACTTCTAAAATTGGTAAACAAAATGTCTGAAATGAAAAATTCCCTGGATCAGCTTAACATTGGATTAAATGCTTCAGAAGAAAGGATAAGTGAACTTGAAGATATACAATAGAAACCTCCAACTCAAATACTAACCTTTTAATAAGTCTGAACAAAAAATTACACAGTTTTAGTGACCCACAGGACAAAAACCAGGCAGGAATAACACATGTACAATTGGAGTCCCAGAAGAAGAAGAAAGGGGTTCAGAAAAATATTTGATAAAATAATGACTTTGTGTGATGCATCTAAAACAGTGCTTAGGTGGAATCTATGTCTTCGCATGCTAATATGAGAAAAAAATCAAGTTGTAAGACCAGTGATCCAATTGTTTCACATTAAAAATAAATAAAGAAAGAAAGAAAGGAGAAAGACAACTAAACCACAAATAAGAGGGAGGAAATAAAAATGAGGGTGAGAATCAAGAACTTCAAATATTAACAAATACTAGGGGGTGGGGGAAATCAATGAAATGAAAATATGATTTTTAAAAACACACCCTTAAAATCATAAACTCCAGCTGGACGAATTAAAAAACACACAGGTAAGCACCACATCAGAATGAAAGCGAAAGGGACCTAGCTCCTCCAGAGAACAAAAGGCAGGAAGGGGCCAGAGGAACAACTTTCCATGAATAAGTCCAGCAACTTAGATACAGTGAGCAAGGTGCAAATTCCTAACGCTGACACAGGAGAAGGAGAGATCTGGACGGCTCTGTACCCAGCCAAGCAACGGAATCCACACTGAGAACACCCCACCGTGGGCTTAGAACGGGTGTTGTCACCCTGGAGGACACCAGACCTGAAGAAACCCGCCACACAACCGCCAGTTCACAAACTGGAAGAGGAAGTACCCCAGCTCATGGGTGAGCTGAGAACAAAAGAATAGATGAGCTGAAAACCAATAAAAACACAACAGGCTGCAAAGCCGTGCGGGAGGCAGAGAGGGCTTGGGGGGGAGGGAGGGGGAGTGGTGATGGGAGGAGACTGGACTTCGGCTGGTGAATCTGAATCCTGAGATCCATAGATGTGAGTCACCCCAATAAATTCAGTAAAAAAAAAAAAATTGTTTAATAAAAAAATACAGCTGACCAATATCCCTCATTAATATATATATTAAAGATCTTTAATATAATTCCATCAAATAACATCCAGCGATATATGTAAAAAAAGGGTAATACCAGCTGGAACGTGATGTCGTTTAATATTAAAGGGAGAAATGTGATACTTTCAATGGATGAAGAGAGAGCATTTGACAAAAATCAAAGCTGACCATGTTAGAAACTCTCAGAAAAGCAGGGAGAGAAGGAAAGGGCCTCACTGACGAAGAGCATCAGAAATCAAAACCCAAAACCCAAAACAAAACTTACTGCTGGAATCATACAATGATGGGAAGTCCAAATAGCTGAAACCAGTTTGGCTCAGTGGATAGAGCGTCGGCCTGTGGACTGAGAGGTCCCGGGTTCGGTTCTGGTCAAGGGCATGTACCTTGGTTGTGGGCACATCCCCAGTGGGGGGTGTGCAGGAGGCAGCTGATCGATGTTTCTCTCTCATCGATGTTCCTCTCTATTCCTCTTTCTTCTTCTCTGTGAAAAATCAATAAAATAAATTTTTTTAAAAAAGAAAAAATAAAAGTCCAAATACTTACAGCCATATGGCAAGAGTGTCCATTTTCAGTATTCCTATTTACTACTTAACTGTGGTCCTGGCCAGGGAGGGAGACATATAAATGACATAAAGAGCATGCTAATGGGACAGAAAGTAGTAAGTAAGTAACTCTGTCTTCATTCACTGATGACATGATTATGTCTGTAAAACATCCAAAAAGAAACTCCCAAAAGCATTGCTAAATTTATTCATTTCTCTGCAAAGTCAATATACAAAAATCAGTCTTATCGCTGTATATAGCAATAGACAGATGAAAACTTAGAATTAAAAGTGACATCACTTACCATAGCAGCAAAAGAGGAAAATACTTAAGGATATATATTAATTCGGTATTGTTATATACACTGAACATTCTATATGCTATGTGCAATTGGTACATATTTGGGGATATATGTGTGCTTCTATATGTGTACTCATATACTGGCAAGAAGCGTACACTGGAAAACTACCAGACATTGTTGAATGACATGAAAAACCTGCACAAATGGAGAGAAACGTCTTGTTGGATGGCTGAGGGACTCACTGTTAACATGTTAATTCTCCCCAAATTGATCTGCAGATTTAATGTAATCCCAATCACAATCCAAGCAGACAGCTTTTTTGGAGGGCGGGGGATTGACAACTGACCCTAAACTTTATCTGAACAGGAGCAAACACGCACCCTGGAACTAGTATCTTAGTCCATTTGAGCCAAACTGACAACCAATTTCTGGGAAGCAAACCTCCGCCGACGGACAACATGCTCCGCTCAGTTCTGCTCCTGGGTTTTTACGGGACCATCAAGGGAGGAGACGGGAGGTGGGTCACCTGGAAGCCATGGTGGTAGGTGGGGGGCGGGAGAAAGCTAAGCCGGAGACCTCTGGGATTGGATGAAGTGAAATGACAGACACGTGCTGCTTGTTCGCAGATGGCACAGCCAACAATTACACCTGGAGAGTGCGCGTGGCCTCAGGGAAGAGCTGTGGATTCGGAGGACCAGCGGCGCCGGCTGGACCGAGACCCACGCGTGTCCTTGCAATGCGCGGCCGTGGGGGTGTCGCCCGGATTGCTGGCCGTAGCCGAGCACAGGTCTGGGGCGGGGCTTACAGACGCAGCTCTGGGGAAGCCTGGCTGGCAATCTTCAGAGCGGACCCTGCCCGGAGTGTTCGCAGTGGCGTTCACAGCAGGTGTGCTTCTGTACCCCCCCTTCCGTGCGGGCGGGCGCAACCACCCCCTTCCCATCTTCACGCCCAGTTTCCGTACAGATCTGCCCCCACTCACCACCACCACTGTGTGCCCGGCGGGCCCACCTGACCTTCAGGCAGGCGTCCTGGCCTGGCGCTTGTGGGGTGTGGTGGCAGTGGCTGCAGTTGTTGATTTTGTCATGGTGGTTATTGTAACGGTTGCTATGGTGATGGCGGTGGTGGTTGTGATGGGGAGTTTGCAGTGCTTGTGGTGGATGTGGCGGTCGTGTCAATGGTTGCTATGGTGATGGGGGGATGGGAATGGGAGTTTGCAGTGCTTGTGGTGGGTGTGGCGGTCGTGTCAATGGTTGCTATGGTGATGGGGGGATGGGGATGGGAGTTTGCAGTGCTTGTGCTGGATGTGGCAGTGGTGGTTGCAGTGTTGCTATGGTGGTGGTGGTTGATGGTGACATTGCTGTGGTTTGGGTTGTGGTTGTGGCTGCAGTGGTCGGTCTTGCTGTTGTTGCAGTTATCATAATGGTGTGGTTAGGGTTTGGTTGTCCTCATGGCAGTGGCTGATGTTACTGTTCCTGGGGCGGTGGTGGTCACAATAATCCCGGGTGATGCAGCTGTTGGTGTTGGGAGTTGGTGATGGTGTTGGGTGCCTGTTCTAATGCTGTTGGTGATGGCTGTGGCTGTTGTGTGATGGTGATTTCTGATGGAGCTGTGGGGTTGGTGACAGGGTGGTGGTGGCATCTGTGCTGTTGGTGCTGATGTGGTGGCTGGTGCTGATGGGGTGGCTGGTGCTGATGTGGGAGTTGGTGCTGATGTGGTGGCTGGTGCTGATGTGGGAGGTGGTGCTGATGTGGTGGCTGGTGCTGATGTGGTGGCTGGTGCTGATGGGGTGGTTGATGCTGATGGGGTGGTTGGTGCTGATGTGGTGGCTGGTGGCTGATGGGGTGGCTGGTGCTGATGGGGTGGTTGGTGCTGATGGGGTGGCTGGTGCTGATGTGGGAGGTGGTGCTGATGGGGTGGCCGGTGCTGATGGGGTGGCTGGTGCTGATTGGGTGGTTGGTGCTGATGGGGTGGCTGGTGCTGATGGGGTGGCTGGTGCTGATGGGGTGGCTGGTGCTGATGGGGTGGCTGGTGCTGATGTGGGAGGTGGTGCTGATGGGGTGGCCGGTGCTGATGGGGTGGCTGGTGCTGATGGGGTGGTTGGTGCTGATGTAGTGGCTGGTGCTGATGTGGGAGGTGGTGCTGATGGGGTGGCTGGTGCTGATGGGGTGGCCGGTGCTGATGGGGTGGCTGGTGGCTGATGTGGTGGCTGGTGGCTGATGTGGTGGCTGGTGCTGATGGGGTGATTGGTGCTGATGGGGTGGTTGGTGCTGATGTAGTGGCTGGTGCTGATGGGGTGGCTGGTGGCTGATGTGGTGGCTGGTGGCTGATGTGGTGGTTGGTGCTGATGGGGTGGCCGGTGCTGATGGGGTGGCTGGTGGCTGATGTGGTGGCTGGTGCTGATGGGGTGGCCGGTGCTGATGGGGTGATTGGTGCTGATGGGGTGGCTGGTGCTGATGTGGTGGCTGGTGCTGATGTGGGAGGTGGTGCTGATGGGGTGGCTGGTGCTGATGTGGTGGCTGGTGGCTGATGGGGTGGCTGATGGCTGATGTGGTGGCTGGTGCTGATGGGGTGGCTGGTGGCTGATGTGGTGGCTGGTGCTGATGTGGGAGGTGGTGCTGATGGGGTGGCTGGTGCTGATGGGGTGGCTGATGGCTGATGGGGTGGCTGGTGGCTGATGTGGTGGCTGGTGCTGATGGGGTGGCTGATGGGGTGGTTGGTGCTGATGGGGTGGCTGGTGCTGATGTGGTGGCTGATGGCTGATGGGGTGGCTGGTGGCTGATGTGGTGGCTGGTGCTGATGGGGTGGCTGATGGGGTGGTTGGAGCTGATGGGGTGGCTGGTGCTGATGGGGTGGTTGGTGCTGATGTGATAGTTGGTGGCTGATGTGGGAGGTGGTGCTGATGTGGTGGCTGGTGGTTGGTGTGGTGGCCGGTGCTGATGTGGTGGCCGGTGCTGATGGGGTGGTTGGTGCTGATGGGGTGGTTGGTGCTGATGGGGTGGTTGGTGCTGATGGGGTGGCAGGTGCTGATGGGGTGGCAGGTGCTGATGGGGTGGCTGGTGCTGATGGGTTGGCCGATGCTGATGTGGTGGCTGGTGCTGATGGGGTGGCTGGTGCTGATGGGGTGGCAGGTGCTGATGGGGTGGCTGGTGCTGATGGGGTGGCTGGTGCTGATGGGGTGGCTGGTGCTGATGGGGTGGCTGGTGCTGATGGGGTGGCAGGTGCTGATGGGGTGGCTGGTGCTGATGTGGGAGTTGGTGCTGATGTGGTGGCTGGTGCTGATGGGGTGGCAGGTGCTGATGGGGTGGCTGGTGCTGATGGGGTGGCTGGTGCTGATGGGGTGGCAGGTGCTGATGGGGTGGCTGGTGCTGATGGGGTGGCTGGTGCTGATGTTGAATGGTAGTTGCTGCAATGGTGTGGTAGTCCTCACACCTCAGAACCATTTGCTTATCCCAGTTATTGGTGGAGAAGCCGATTGGAACCAGAGTACTGGTCTCCAGACGCTCTCCTAGCCGCACACCAGCCCCAGCACAGGCGGGAGCCTCCTTTCACCGCGTGACGAGTTCCAGGCCCTGCTGATTGAAATAATCCCCCCGTAACACTCCGTAAGACGCCATCAGACGCTTTACGAGTTTAAATATATCACAGCCCCGCGGCCTAGTCATCTGGTTTGTTTTTAAACCCTGGTGGGAGGAAGAAGCAATAAAGAACGTCTGCCATAATTGGTTCTGTGCTCCCTCTTAGTGCTGCCCAGGATTCTGGAATCTTCCATCTCCTCTCCTAACGGTCCCGTTATTTTGTTTCTTGGACACATGCTGACAAGTGCCCTGTGAGAGGGTCATGTCCAGCGCTGCCTGGACGCGGGCTCCTCACCTCGTCCCAGGGGGGAAATGCCGGCAGGGCAGGTGTGGGGCGGCGAGGGCAGGCTGGTCCTGGCTGTCCCCGCGGCTGGGGGATTCAGACTGAGTGGCGGCGTCTCCCTGTGCTCCCGCCTCCTCCGCGGTGAGCGGCTAGGACGGGGTGTGCGTTCTCAGCGGGATGCGCTGGTTAAGGGCCCGGCGGTGCCTGGAGGGCAGGGCGGGCAGGCAGAGCGGGCGCTGGTGCCCATGGCTTTCCGTCAGGGCTGCCGTTATTGTCACCGCTGCTCAGATCGCCCCGAGCTGAGGCTGTGTGCCCTCACGGGCCGGGGCAGAGGACGAGACAACATGACCCTGTCACACCACACACTGCCGGTCCTGGGCGGGAGGCCGGGTCCCTCCGGCCCCCTGTCCCTCCCCCTGTGCCTCCCCCTCTCCTCTGCTTCCTCCTCAGAACCTTCCAAGATCGTAAATAAGCCCCCTCGCGGTCCTCCGCGGCTTCGTGCAGCACGTCCCGGCTACGGCGGTTCTGCCTCATTAGCCGGTCTTAATTGACATTATGATACATAACTTTTCATAATCATTTTTTTCTCCCTGTAAGACTGGGACCTGTTGGAGGGCGACCATCTCCAATTTGAATCAATGAATTAAAACAAAAGTGATTTCGTGGCGGCTGAAAGGAGACGGAATGTTAACATGCCGAGCAGCTCAGCCGTGCTGATAACGGGGAGACGCTGGGCTCACTCAGCAGCGGGGGCGGGAACCGCGGGGAGACAGCTCGCGGGGTGAGGAGCGGATCGGCACCGAGGACCGAGGAACCGGCAGAGCTGGGCAGAGGCCGCTGCAGGTGGGGTTCCCTCCCTGCCTACACCCCTCATTTCTTCTTCCGGTTGAAGAGGCTCGTCCCCAAGCACACTGCCGTGGTCGTAAAGAATCCACGCTGATATTTATTCTTGGTGCCTATTTATATGTATATTATTTTTTTTAATTGATTTTTTACAGAGAGGAAGAGAGAGGGATAGAAACATCGATGAGAGAGAATCATTGACCAGCTGCCTCCTGCACACCCCCTACTCGGGATGTGCCCCCAACCAAGGTACATGCCCTTGACCAGATTCGAACCTGGGACCTTTCAGTCCTCAGGCCGACGCTCTATCCACTGAGCCAAACCGGTTTCAGCTCTTGGTGCCTATTTTTATCTTTTCTTGTCCAGACTCCTATTGACATCCAAGTCTGACATTTTTTTTTTCTTTGTTAATATATTTCATTGGCTTTTTACAGAGAGGAAGGGAGAGGGATAGAGAGTTAGAAACATAGATGAGAGAGAAACATCCATCAGCTGCCTCCTGCACACTCCCTGCTGGGCATGTGCCCGAAACCAACATACATGCCCTTGACTGGAATCGAACCTGGGATCCTTCAGTCCACAGGCTGACGCTCCATCCACTGAGCCAATCCGGTTAGGGCTCAAGTCAGACATTTTAAAATGGATCAAAGTAATTGTCCCTGCGGTCTGGCTGCATGGGGAGGTAGTCGGTTTTAACCAGGGCAGAGAGCATGAGGAGCAGCAGCCGCCTCCTGCCTGTGTTGAGAGTTGGGGGGAAGCCAAAGCTGACCTCAGAGGCAGAGGCGTAGCTCGGGGCCTGGGCTGGAGGCAGGGCAGCCCATCAGCTCAGGCAGAAAGGGAGCCGCACGATGCTGCACATCTCGTTCTGCTTTTCTCTGTTTTCAGCCTCGGGCGTGATGAAAAGACAACTTTATCTTCAGATTTCACATTATATTTAAGTTGTAAAAAAAAAAATGAGAGCATATTGAGTCAATTACGATCCTTTCTATTGAAAGTGACAAAACTCGATAGAAACTGTCTTAAGCAAAAATAAAACGTATTGGCTCATGCGACTGAACATCCTGGAAGATTTTCAGCTCCAGGCAGAATCCTAACCGAGACACAAACAGAGCTCCTGGCATTTCTCTCTCTCGGCTCTGCTGTTCCTCCGTCAGCTCCAGCCAGGAGCTGCGGGCCTCTTGATGGTGGCAGGGTGGGTGAGCCCCCGGCCCCCCAGCCCTCTCCCCCCGCACCCCCCCTCCCAGCTCCCCTCTCTCCCCCCCAACTTCCCTCCCCCACAACACCCCCCCCTCCCCGTCTCTCACACTGAGATGAACCAGAAGACCCAGTGAACCAGAGGGCAAGACAACATGACCCCGCCACAAACTGCCGGGCCCATGACCCTCCCCCTTCCCTCTGCTCCCTCCTCAGAGCCCTTCCAAGATCATAAATAAACCTCCTCGCGGTCCTCGAGCGGCTGGGCCACAGGGTGGCTGCCGTCACTGTGAAGGTCCAGTCGGCATGGATGGCGAGGCGGCGCTTACACGCACAGGTCCCGTCCCTCCGGGCAGCGGTGAGGCTCTGAGCACCTTTGCCAGGAGCTAGGGTGATGGCGGTGGATTCACGACTGCTGCCTACTGGTCCAGCTCCCCAAATCGGCACAGCCGCTGCTGTCCCTCCTGGAGCTTCCGGCTATACACCCCCTTCCCGCTCCCTGGTCTCGGGGCTGAGTCTCCATCACACAGACCAGGGGAGACGGGGAGACGGGGAGATGGGGTGCTGGGTGTTTCTGGGGGCCCTTCCGGTGCTGGGTCGCTGCATCGCTGGGACACACACTGTTCCTCCGGAGGGCCTCTCGCCGGCCTGAGCCGGTCTCTGCCTCCGCCTGAGGGCCTGTCTCCCCGCACACTGGCTGGGGCTCGCCCAGGGCTGTGCAAGCACCAACCCCGCAGCTCAGAGCCACCGCACACGCTCAGATGAGCGTGCCAGTGCATGTCAGCTCCAGGAACAGAAGTGATTCGTGGAGGGAATCAGAGCGAGATGGTTCCTAAGAGCCCGGTAAGCCTCAGTCTGAGCCTGCTGCCCAGGCTGGTCTCTGTTGCGTGTTATGCAAACCCCCCTCGTTCTCACTCTCCCACTCTCCCCTCGCTCTCCCCGGAGAGCCTGGCGGGCTTCCCCGGTTTTCAGAGCTGGAGTTTAACTAGACCGTGCGAAGCCGTGAGCCTCACTGTGGCAGCACAGACTGCCCATTGGGGTGACGCGTGCGCAGGGCTCTGCCAGTCCCCGCGGCTGGGAAGGAGGGCTGCTCGGAGGGGTCTCTGGCCATGCTTCCGGCCTCAGTTTTGCAGGAGACCGGAGGTCCCCATGAGAAGCCACGAGCTCGGGGAGGGTGGCTGCCTGCCTATGCCCCGCCCAGCATGTGTCCCTCCCTGCCCCTCCCCTCCCTGCCTGGCCCTCCCTGCCCCTCCCCTCCCTGTCCCTTCCCTCCCTGCTGCTCCCTTCCCTGTCCCCCCCTCCCTGCCCGGCCCTCCCTGCCCCTCCCCTCCCTGCCTGGCCCTCCCTGCCCCTCCCCTCCCTGCCCCGCCCTCCCTGCCCGGCCCCGACTACGACTACTCAGCTGTGCACCCGTCCCACGTGGGCCACGTCCCGGTGTCTCCCAGCCTGCACTGGGCCTTGTCCCGCACTCATTACGTGGCTGACGGTAATTAGGACTGCGCTAAATTACCTCCCTGTTCCCACAGCCCAGCTCGCACGCCCCCAGAGGCCTTGCTCTGCGCCGGGGGTGGGGGTGGGCACGTGCATCAGCCATTGAGGGGACAATCTTCTTCAGTCTTCATCCTTTGCTCATTTGTTCCTTCCTTTTTCCTTCCTTCCTTCCCTCCCTCCCTCCCTCCCTCCTTCCCTCCTTCTTTCCTTCCTTCCTTCTTTCCCTCCCTCCCTCCTTCCTTCCCTCCCTCCCTCCTTCCTTCCTTCTTTCCTTCCTTCCCTCCTTCCTTCCTTCCTCCTTCCATGCCTGTCATCTGAGCCCGGGCAGATGTAACCTCCCCCAGGCCTTGCTCTGCCTCCGCCCTTGGCTGTCTGTACCCCCAGGAGCCCTGGAGGCGGCACTGGGGCAGTGAGGCGGGGTGGGGTGGGGGGGGGGGGGTAGAGACGGGGGGAGCAGGCTGAGGTCTGGTTGCTAATGAGCCTCAGGAAGAGCCGGGACCAGACCCTCCATGGCCGAGGTCCTGTCGGGGGAATGAGCCGCCGAGCAGCTCCTCCCAGGGGCCGGCTCAGGTGGAGGCCAAGCCCAGCCCCCCCCCGCCCCCAGCGCCCCCCGGGCCCTGAGCCCTGGGCCTGCAGGGAAACAGGCTGCGCGATGCCATCTTCCTGGCGGACGCTGGCTACACACAGCCCTCTGACCGGGCTGGCAGCTGCTGCGCTAGGGCGCTGGGGGGGAGGGGGGTGTGTGTGGGTGCATTGGGGGCTGGGCTCCCAGGTGGTTTGGCTGCAGGAGAGAGAGAGAGAGAGAGAGAGAGAGAGAGAGAGAGAGAGAGAGAGAGAGGTGAGAGAGAGAGGGGTGAGAGACATTGGTCAGCTGCCTCCCATCTGCCCTGACCAGAGATGGAACCGGTCACTTAGGCAGGTGCTCTGACCGGGAATCGAACCAGCGACCTCCTGGGGCACAGGGTGCCGCTCCAGCCAGCTGAGCCACACGGGCCGCGGCCACAGACGTGATGGCTACTGGTCACCTCCCGATCGTTTCCAAAGCCAGCTGTGCGCAGGGCGGTCCGGGTGCTCTCCGGGCTCTGCAGGGACCCTGCCCTCTGCTGCGCTGATGCCCGGACTCAGCAGACTGAGCCCCAGAAAGCAGGTAACAAACAAACAAACAGCTCCTCGGCTCCGTTCCCCTCAGGGGGCCTCGGTGCTGGCCATCCTGTCATCAGAGGGGAGCTCCCGGTGGGGAGACCCTCCCATTGGCAGCACTCAGCCGTCCGGGCGGGCAGACACCGCTTGGCACCGTGGGCACCCGTGGGCACCTGTGGGCACAGAGGCGCCGTGCTGCCAGCAGGCTCTCCTGACCCACGTGCGGGCACCGTGGGCCCTCAGGCATCGGGAACTGCATGTTGGGGGCGGGGCTCGGGGAGGCCTGGAGGCAGCAGGGCCGGCACAGCGCCCCCGTGTGCACAGCCGGGCTCCTGCCAGTAACCTGCTCTCCGCCCTGAGGCCTGAGCAGCTTTCCTGAGAGCGCCGAGGCCAGAGGCTCCGCCAACTGCACCAAAGCCCAGCCCCGGGCGTGTGAGGACTGAGCGGGAGGAGGCTGCAGGCCTGAGGGAGGAGGGGGAGGAGAGGAGGGGGCTGCAGGCCTGAGAGAGGAGGCTGAGGGGAGGAGGGGGCTGCAGGGCTGAGGGAGGAGGGAGGAGGAGAGGAGGGGGCTGCAGGCCTGAGGGAGGAGGGGGAGGAGAGGAGGGGGCTGCAGGGCTAGGGAGGAGGCTGAGGGGAGGAGGGGGCTGCAAGGCTGAGGGATGAGGGGGAGGGGAGGAGGGGCCTGCAGGGATGAGGGAGGAGGGAGGAGGGGCTAAGGGGATGAGGGAGGAGGTGAGGTAAGGGGGGCTGCAGGATCTAGGGAGGAGGCTGAGGGGAGGAGGGGGCTGCAGGCCTGAGGGAGGAGGGGGAGGAGAGGAGGGGGCTGCAGGCCTGAGGGAGGAGGCTGAGGGGAGGAGGGGGAGGAGGGAAGGAAGGAGGAGGAGCTAAGGAGATGAGGGAGGAGGGGAGAGGATGAGGGAGGAGGCTGAGGGGAGGAGGAGGCTGCCCTGAGCGCTCCCGGCAGCGGAGGGAGAGACGGCCGGGCTGCCGCCCTCGGTATCGGAGCTCTAACGAGGGGCCTATCGGCGGAGGCTCCTCATTAGGAGGAGGGATGACCCGTCCGTTAACGGCAGAAAAATGAGCCGAACGGAGATGGCAGCCTCGCTAATTGTGTGCTGTCCTGTCACAGGCGGACGGATGGGCTGCGGGCCTGCAGTTCGCCGGGGAGGAGGCGGGTTCCCACAGCTGCCTTCAGACACTCACATGCGCTCAGATGCACCGGGAGGCTGGACAGGGACACGCATCACAGAGGGTGTGTGAGCCTGTGCTCCCGCGTCCCCTCTGAGCGTCTCCCTCTGTCTGCGGGGGACAGAGCTGATGGAGGGGGGGGAGGGGGCCTGCATCTGGCACACACAGAGGCATTGAACCTGCCGCGGAGCTGCGTGCCCTTCATTGGGTCTCAGACCTGAGCACCTTTGGTCCGAGGGCCGTCACTCTAACCCCTCTCATGGCTGGCGGCTGCCAAGTTGACGTGCTTGCTCTAACCACTGAGCAGCCGAGCCGGGCGAACAGTCCACTCCTGGGGTCTGCTTTGGAGACTGCGGGTGTGTATGTGTGGGGGGGAGGGGGACTGGATATGGAGGCGCTCCGTGACGATGGTCCCTTCCACACGTGAACCCCTCGCGTGTCTGCTCAGAGTGCTCCCGGGTCCTCGCTCCTCGGCGGGCTGGCAGCTCCTGCTCTCAGAGCCGGAGGCGCCCTCTGTCTGTGACGCCGAGGAGCTGGCAATTTCCTGTCGGTGCGGCCTGAGCTTGATGCCTTTACCAGGACGCGTCCGCGTGTGGATTCGGTTCCTTCATTTCCCGTGGGGCCTGGGCTGCTCAAGCCTGAGTGCGTGTCCTGCTTCGCTGCTGGAAGACCGACAGCCCTTTCTCTTCACTGCCTTCTCCCTCGTGAACGCGGAGACAGGCAGGTCCCCGTCTGTCCCTGCATCAGCAGGAGCTGTCCCTGTCACCGCTGCCTCTGACAGTTCCTACCCCTCCCGTCTGGTCCACTGGTCCCTTCTCAGAAGTGACGCCGTCTGTGACAGCCTGTCCGTTACCAGCTTTGTGTTCTCGCTCCGTCTCTCTTGCTTCCCGTGTCCCCTGGGAACAGAAAGTGTGTGCACAGCTCCCTCACCTTCATTCTCAGAGGGCTGGCCACTAACGCTGGCCTGTGACCCAGACCGTGTGACCGGACCATGTGACCCGGACCCTGTGACCCAGACCATGTGACCCAGACTGTGTGACTCAGACCCCATGTGACCCAGACCATGTGGCCTGGACCGTGTGACCTGGACCCTGTGACCCAGACCATGTGACCCAGACTGTGTGACCTGGGCTGTATGGCCCAGACCATGTGACCCAGACCGTGTGATACCAACCTGCCCAGCACAGGATGTCTCCCCTCCACCCTGCAGGCCCTCCAAGACCCAGCATGGTGGCCAGCCCCCAGCAGCCCCTGCATGGGGCTGGCTCTCTCCCTTTGGAGCTGAGTTTGGGTTCAGTGTGAGCCCCACAGCGAAGCCATGTGACCACGCCCTCCCCTCTCCCCCTGCCTTTGGCCTGGAGGTCTGGGCCTAATTCAGGGACCAGTGAGGAGACCCGGAAACTCTTCCAGGAGCCAAGTGTGTGTCCTCACCACCCGCCTCCTGCCTGGGCACCGGGGAGTCCGCCCCCAGGGATCCCCTGGGGGGGGGACTCCTGGGCAGACACCCTCTGGTTGGGGGGCACAGCTCTTTCAGCCGCTGGTGTGGGGTCCTGGCATCCCTGCTCCTGCCCGGCCAGCTCGCCCGCCTCCTCAGAGCCTCCTGTGGGACAGTCTGAGCTCCCGGTGCCCGGGCGCCCGGTGCTGCTCTGTCCCTCGCGGCCCAGCTAGACCCGGCCGCCGGCCCAGAGCAGGGCCCTGCAGGCGCAGCGGCCGTGAGCGGCCTCTCGATGGCCTGGCGCCGCGTCCTCCGTGTGCCGATTTATGCCTCGCGGAGGGCTTCCTGTTAACGTGGTCCTGATGGCAGATAGAGCGGCGGGATTTATTGGCCTCGTAAAGAGCCCGACGGCCTCCCGCGTGGCCAGGGAAGCAGCGGCCGGATCTGCTCCCCGGCCAACCTGCGCTGAGCTTCGGGGTGAAGCCAGCCTGCTCCCGGCAGGAGACGAGCGAGGAGGCGCCCTGCTGCGCCCCATCGCCCGTGGGGTGCGGCGGCACCGGGCTGGGGCGGCCCCTGCACCTGCTTTCTGCCGGGCCCCCACTTCTGTTGAGCCCTAAATAAGGCCTGGCCACTCGAATGGCCTGTGCACTGCAGGGGGGGGTGGGGGGGTGGACCATGCAGATATCCCAAAAGGAAATAAAAGTGATGGATGTGCTAGCCCAGTGACGGCAAACTCATCCGTCCACAGAGCCAAATATCAACAGTACAGCGACTGACATTTCTTTGGAGAGCCACATTTTTTAAACTTAAACTTCTTCTAACGCCACTTCTTCAACATAGACTCGCCCAGGCCGTGGTCTTTTGTGGAAGAGCCATACTCAAGGGGCCGAAGAGCCGCATGTGGCTCGCGAGCCGCAGTTTGCGGACCACGGTGCTAGGTGTTGCGAGCTAGCCATGAAGAGGTGTGGGCCGGCCGGGCCCAGTCCCGGGCACGGGATGCACTCAGCTGGGGGACCCCCAGCCCTTCCCCCCCGTGCCTGGCCCAGGGCTTCCGTGTGTCGTAGGATCCCGGCCGGGAGGGTCTCGGAGCTCAAGGACGGCCCCGCCCGGTTAACGCGGCCAAGGCAGGCGGCATGAGGGGCACGGGCCTGACCGTCCCTCAGATGCCCCGGCTGACGCCAAGGCTGGACGGCTCAGACCAGACATTTCTCCTGAAGGCTCGAGGCTGAAGGTCCCTGACCGAGGTGCCAGCAGGTGCAGTTCCTGCTGAGGGCCCGCTGCCTGCCGCTCAGACAGATAGCCACCTGTCCCTGGGTCCTCACCTGTGGGGAGAGACAGGCAGACAGCCACCTGTCCCTGGGTCCTGGCCTGGGGGAGAGACAGACAGACAGACACCTGTCCCTGTGTCCTCGCCTGGGGGAGAGACAGACAGACAGCCACCTGTCCCTGGGTCCTCACCTGCGGGGAGAGACAGGCAGACAGACACCTGTCCCTGGGTCCTCGCCTGGGGGAGAGACAGACAGACAGCCACCTGTCCCTGGGTCCTTGCCTGGGGGAGAAACAGACAGACAGACACCTGTCCCTGTGTCCTCACCTGCGGGGAGAGACAGGCAGACAGACACCTGTCCCTGGGTCCTTGCCTGCGGGGAGAGACAGGCAGACAGACACCTGTCCCTGGGTCCTCGCCTGGGGGAGAGACAGACAGACAGCCACCTGTCCCTGGGTCCTCACCTGTGGGGAGAGACAGACAGACGGCCACCTGTCCCTGGGTCCTCACCTGTGGGGAGAGACAGACAGACAGCCACCTGTCCCTGTGTCCTCGCCTGGGGGAGAGACAGGCAGACAGCCACCTGTCCCTGGGTCCTCGCCTGGGGGAGAGACAGACAGATGGAGCTCTCTGGTGTCCCTTCCTCTGAGGACACTCCGCCTACCGGTCAGGGCCCACCCTAGGGCCTCAGTTTACCTACTGACCTCCTCAGAGGCCCCGTCTCCACACAGGCTCCCTGGGAGTTGCGGGTGAGGACTTTGCCTCGTGAATTTCAAGGACACAACTTAGTGGACAGCGCCCGGAGCTTGTGGGCGGGGAAACAGGGCATTCTGCCTTGGAGATTATTTTCTTTAAATGTATTTGTATTGATGTCAGCGAGGAAGGGAGAGGGAGAGGGAGAGAGGAACACCAAGATGGGAGAGATCACCGGTTGGCTGCCTCCTGCACACCCCACACTGGGGATCTAGCTGCAACCGGGGCCTGTCCCCTTGACCAGAATCAAACCGTGACCTCCTGATTCATAGGTCAACGCTCAATCACTGAGCCACACGGCCGGGCAGAAATTCCTGTGGACTCCCCACTATTCTTCCTTTTATGTTGGAGGAGAAACCCACTGTTCTCCTCTTAATACTTCTGACCCCCAACGTGTGTGTGTGTGTGTGTGTGTGTGTGTGTGTGTGTGTGGTGGGGGGGGTGTTCCCAGCCCCGCAGCTCCCACTTCCCTGTGGACACCAGCCCCCGGGTTTGCACGAACCCTCGGCCCCATGGGCTGCGGGCGGCCCTGTGCCAGCGGAGACCGCCCGTCCTCCCCTGTGCCTCCCCCGCCGTCAGCCGCGGTCTCGTTAGGACAGGACGCAGCTTCCCGGTGTGCAAAGGGAGAGCGTCCGGCTGCGCCCGCTGCAAACGCAGCGTGCCTTCTGGGGGATTGTAGGCACCGGCACATAAAAGGGGAATTGCTCTGACAACAGCGCGGCGGTGGACTCGGCCAATAATACACATCACAGCGCGTTCTGGAACGTTCTCGCCTCCGCGGGCAGGCCGTCAATAGCCGGCTTTAAATAAGACACTTTGTTATTCAATAAAGCGGCGTGGGCAGGCGGTGGCGGCCGGCGGGTCAGCCGCTGGGTCTGAAATCTCCTCTGATACTAACCCGGAGGCCGTTACAAAGGGGCCTGCGTGGGCCATAAAGCGCATTGTGGTTAGCGGCCACATCTGCATTTCTGCGAGGGGCCTCCTTAACGTCCGTAAGTACATAGGCATGAGGCGCAGACAGCGGCCAGCCTGCCTCACACGCTCAGAGCGGGTGCTGGGGAGAGGCTGCTGGAAGCATCTCCTGTGACCGCAGAGCCGGCAGCCGGTCTGAGAGCCGAGCATGCTCCGGGGACAAACAGCCCAGGCCTCACCGCCCGGGGCTCCGGGGCCCTGCGGACAGCGGACTGGTGCTTGGGCCCTGGAGAAGGAGGAGGTTCAGGGCCACCAGCGACCAGGGCTGCCAGCGACCAGGGCTGCCAGCGACCAGGGCTGCCAGCGACCAGGGCTGCCAGCGACCAGGGCTGCCAGCGACCAGGGCCAGCCCACTCCTAGTAACGGGGTTTGTTTTGGGGGGTTCTTGTAAACGCTTTCGAGTCAGGCCCACTCGTCCTGTGCCTTCTGCACCTGGCCAGTCATGGTCCGTGGCCTTGTAAGGGGTGATGGTGTATGAGGGTCTTGTCGCTGCTGTAACAAGTGACTGGGGGGTGTAACACAGAAAACATGTTTTCTCTCACGGTTCTGAGGCCAGAAGTTCAAGCTCAGGATATCAGCATTATTGGCTCCTTATAGAAGTTTGGAGGGGCCAGAAATCCATCCATCCATCCACCCATTCATTCATCTATCCATTCATTCATCCATCCATCCATCTATCATCAATCCATCATCCATCCATCCATCCTTCCATCCTTCCATTCATCATCTATCCTCCCTTCCTTCCTTCCATTTATCCTTCCTTCCATCCATCCATTCATCCATCTATCCATCCTTCCACTTATCCATTCATCCATTCATCCATCCATCCATCCATCCATTCATCCATCCATGCATCCATCTACCCATTCATTCATCCATCCATCCATCCATCCATCTATCATCAATCCATCATCCATCCATTCATCCATCCATCCATCCATCCACTCATCCATTCATCCACTCATCCATTCATCCATCCATTCATTCATCTATTCATTCATTCATTCAGCCATCCATCCATTCATTCATTCATCCATCCATCCATTCATCCATCCATCCATCCATCCACTCATCCATCCATCCATTAATTCATCCATTCATTCATTCATTCATTCTTATCACCAAGAGTATAAAGCAGCAACAGGGCATCATGTTGAGCACTGAGGGATAATAGGGTGTGACTCAGAGAGCTCGCCAGGAGGCAGCTGGAGGCAGCAGCTCATGGCAGGGGAGGGGGCCAGGGCACGGTGGGGGGAGGGGCATGGGGAATATAATCAATGATAATGTAGTAACTGTGTGGAGCACCAGGTGGGTGGGGGGATTATCGGGGACACTGTGTATGATTGTCTAACTGCTCTGCTGCACACCTGACCTAATGCCGAGTGACACTGAATGTGAATGGCCACTGGGAAACAAAAAGTTCACAAATAAATAAAGGAAGCACTCACACCTAAAAGGCATCAATTGCGGTTTATGAGTAACTGTGCGGGGACGGCTGCAGTGTGATCCTGAGTGGGAGGCGGACCCCAGTTTCCTGTCCCCAGTTCGTGGAGAGACACACGGGAGGCGTTTGGGGCAGAGGGATGCACAGACGGCCTCAGGCTGCATCCAGGAGAGGTTGGCTCTGTGCTGGGTGTGCCTGCCCACGGTGAGGCAGGTGTGAGCGCAGTTAGGAAGCGTAGTGAGAGAAGCGCACCGATGGCTGGCAGGGACCGTGTCCGTGGGCTCGGGTCCTGCTTAAGAGTCTGCCGGCCTTTGTCCGTCTGTAACAGCTTCGTCCTGACAGCTGGAGAATGTGGAGAAGCATGCATTCGTTGAGCGCTCTCCACAGTCCCAGACCGCTGTCCTCTTCCTCACAAACCGGGGGTCCTGCTTCCCTGTTTGTCCTCTGGGACCCCCCCCCAGGGGAGGGGCGTCTCCCAGGGCCGGGCGCTGGCTGCCAGGGGCGCAGGCCTCCGGCTCCGCTCCCTGGGGTCACCGTGGGCTTTGTGGCACCTGCCCAGGTGAGGAGGCTGAAGGAACAAAGGAATGGTGACTGAGAGCGAGAACAAAAAGAGAGGGTGTGTATGAGTGTGTGTGTGCACATGTGTATGTGCTTGTGTGTACTTGCATGTCTATGTGTTTGCTTGGTGCTTGTGTGCTTGCATATGTATGTATGTGTATGTGTGTGTTTCTGTGTGGGTATGTGTGTATGCTTGTTGCTTGTGTGTGCGTGTGTGCATGCGTGTGGGGAAGGCGTGTGGACCAGGCCGGATCCAGGCTGAGGCATGTGGACACGAGGAGGGCAGCACGCCCGGGACCATCCATCTGGCCGTTCGCGCCGGCACTTAATCCCCGGAGCGGCGACCGTTCAGCATCCTCCTAAATCCGTGCTTTAAAGGTCTGGCTCTAACGCCGGAGGAGGCCCGGAAATCCTCTGCCGGCCGGTCTGGGACAGCGCGAACGATGTGAGTTATTCCGGCTTCACCTCCAGACGGGCGACCGCGTTGGCATAAAACTGCCGTTTCCCGGTGATATAAGGGGCTCCCACTCCACACAGTCGGTATCAGGAGGTACCATTTTGCGCCTGACACGTGGGCCATTTTAATCGCCAGCCTCCGCCCCTGGCCTCTGCCCCCGGCCTCTGCCACCGGCCTCTGCCCCCGGCCTGCCCCCTCTCCCGGCCCTGCCCCCTCTCCTGCCCCCTCTCCTGCCCCTGCCCCCTCTCCCGGCCTGCCGCCTCTCCCGGGCATATTCCTGGCTCTGTCTGCAGTCTCCCCGAGTCCTCTGGACCAGCCACCTGATCCAGGAAGTGGAGGCCGGTCCCTCCAGGGCAGGGGCGGGGGGGGCGGTGTAAGGACACAGAACAAAGAGCCCAGCTAAGGGCTTGGTAGGTGCTGGCGCCTGGAGAGAGCCAGGAGGTGACGGCGACCGGTCCCAGCACCGCCCACGTGTGTGTGCACATGTGCCTCTGTGTGTGCGCCTGTGTGCACACCTTCCCCTGGCGCATGCCCAGCCCACTCCCCTGGTTCCCACGGGGACTCTGCTCCTGCCTGCCCCCCCCCCCCCCGCCCTGCCTCTGCCCCCGGAGGTGGGGGAAGGACGCAGTTCTGACAGCCCTTCCCCCGTCAGCTCTGCCAACGCAACCGTGTCCCCATGCCCCCAACGTGCTGGAACTTGGCCTCTGACCCGGACCAGACTCCTCGCAGGAAGTGACACGGGAGCCGTGGCGGGCCCAGCAGTCCCGCCACCAGCACCTGAGGGTGGCCGAGGTTCGGAACTGCCGGCGGCAGCCGGTGTAGCCGGGGACTGGCGGCAGGTGCTGCCAGTTAAGTAGGACACTCACTCCCCAGGTTCCTGGCTGCCGCCCTACTGACCTGGTTTCCCCACCAGCCTGCGGTTTGCCGAGCAATTCTGTGCCCGGCAATGGCTCCCAGGAGAACTGACGGCGACCCAGGAGACTTCCGGGCACATTCAGAACTCGCTGGCGTCATTTTACCCCCCTCCCCCCGAAGGTGTGGGTCTGAGGCCGGGGGCAGACGGGGGACGGAGAGTGGGGGCCTCTCTGGGGGAGGAGATACCGGATTGTAACAAGGGGGTGTGGGTGGATTGTGGGCGAGCAGCTGATGCCCCCGCAGGTCCCGAGTCCTACCCCCGGCCCGTGAGTGTGACCTCAGGGGTGAAGGGATTTCGTGGGCTTGATGGCCTTCGGGCCGCAGAGCTGGGAGGTCCCTTGGTGCTCACGTGAGAAACACTCAAACTGCAAAGAATGTTTGTGAGCTTAGTTGAGCCAAACGGTCCCGGTGCCCCTGAGCCATCCCTCCCACCCCACCCAGGTGCAGACGAACCTCTAAGGAGGAGAAGGCAGTTCTGCACCCGGGCGTATACATGGCAGCCCAAGGGGGCGAGGAGGTGGGTCACGTGACACGCTTTGGCGGTAGAGCAGGGAGGCGGGACAAAGCACAGCGGGAGGCGTCTGGGATTGGAGGAAGAGTAAAACGATAGGCACAGGCTCTGTGCGCAGCTGGGCACGGGACACAGGTGTTAACAGTCAGCCAGTAACGTGATAACAACAACAAGGAGGGGATGCGGGGCCGCCCTGAGGGGTCGGGAAAAGGGAAGCGACCCTGACATCCCACAGGTGTGTCACCCTAGACCCGTGGTCGGCAAACTGCGGCTCTTTGGCCCCTTGAGTGTGGCTCTTCCACAAAATACCACGTGTGGGCGCGCACGTGCAGTGCGACTGGAACCTCGTGGCCCACGCACAGAGGCCGGTTTTCGGCTCTCAAGAGAAACGTCAGCTGTTGTGCTGTTGATATTTGGCTCTCTTGACTAACGAGTTTGCCGACCACGGGGCTAGATGTAAAAAGGCCGTCGGCTCAGGTAAGATCAAAGCTGGCCTCGGTCAGGGAGGGCACCGGCCTGGGACCTGACTACCCGCGTGAACTGCTCTTTGTTAGAGTTTTAGTTTCTTCCCAGCCACCCCGGGCTGTGTGGGCAGACCGCAGACGCAGTCAGAGGTCTCTGTGGAGGAAGAGGGGGTGAGAGGAAGGGAGCAGGAGGCTTTGAGGGCGAAGGAAGACGCCACGCAGGGAGGCAGCGCCCACTCTGGGCAAGGCTGGTCCTGCTGCCCTGCAGCCTCTGGTGGCCCCTGACGGCATGGGCAGCTCTGGGCCCAGGGAAACCGAGTTGGGTTAGGTGCCCGCCTGGGTTAGGTGCCCATCTGGGTTAGGTGCCCACCTGGGTTAGGTGCCCATCTGGGTTAGGTGACCACCTGGGTTAGGTGCCCGCCTGGGTTAGGTGCCCATCTGGGTTAGGTGCCCATCTGGGTTAGGTGACCACCTGGGTTAGGTGCCCGCCTGGGTTAGGTGCCCACCTGGGTTAGGTGCCCGTCCGGGTTAGGTGCCCTCCCTGGTCTTCGCCTTTGAGCTTTGGATCCGGTGTGTTTGCCTGAGCTCAGTGATCCATCATCCACCATCCATTCATCTACCATCCATTCATCTATCATCCACTATCCATTCTCCACCATCCACCATTCACTCACCACCCACCCACCATCCATCCATCCACTACCCCCCACCCACAGGGAAGCAGGGGTGGGTGGGAGATGAGGCCTCCGAGCCCCAAACCACCCCGCACGTAGCCGTTCACCAGAGAGCCCCCGTCGGAGGTAGTGACAGGCCAGGCCTGGCGCCCTAGCCCGCTGGGAGGTGGGCATGAGGCTCTGCTTCGCTTCTGCCGAGGAGCACAGGAGCCTCCACCCTGACAGCGGGGGAGGCTCTCAGAGGCGCCAACACCCCCCTGGCTGACACCCCACCATGGCTCCTCCATTTTGGAAAATCCCAGCGGGAAGGACCTGCCTCCTGCCTCAGCCGCGGCGTCTCCTCTGCTGCAGGGCCCGCGGGCCGGTCCCAGGCGGACCCGGGACAGGGCACCCCCAGCCGCACTCTCCTCATTAGACTAAGGACACAAGCCACCAAACCTTCAAACCTAGCACAGCCCGGGGCACCCACACACCCACCCTGCCCCTCCCCTCCGGGGTCCCCCTCCCCCCGCCCCCAGGCGGAGAAAGGCCGCAGGAGCCCGGGAGCCACCAGCGCCGCTGGCGGGAGCCATGTCAGCAGCGCGGTCTCCGCTTATTCACGTTAAATAGACTCTTCCTCCCCTCGGCGGGAGATCGATACCTGGCACCGATCCCCCGTCCCGTCTCCTCTCTGTTTGGCTCTGTGTCGCGGCTCCATGTCACACGGAATGGAAATCAGACATGAGAGCTGCCAGGACGGATCTGTCACAGACCGCTCTCCGAGGGGACATCTCGGCGCACCGCCCGCCGAGCCCGCGCTCCGGCCGTCACACCGGCTCCGGTCGATATGCACAGCAGTGACCGCGGGGTAAGCAGGCCGTGCGATGACAGCCATTCTCTGCTCTGAGGCCGCCCGCTCCCTCTGGAGCCTCTGGCAGGTGGACGGCACGCGTCCCCCTCCCCCACCCCCCGTCAGCCAGGCTGCGGCCGCCAAGAGAGTGGCCCTCAGTCCGGCTGTGGTCTCAGCGGGACAGGTCTTCCCAGCCGGGGACGGCCTGTGGGGGACATGCAGCTGGGCTTTGGGGGCACAGGGGCCCCCACCCAGGAGGCCAGTGGTTCAGTTAGGGAGGACATTCCCAGGCGTCAGGGGAGAGGGGGCAGTGGGCTCCATGGCTCTGCAGACCCGAGTTCAAGTCCTGGCGCCTCCGGTAGACAGCCTCACCCGACACAGCCCGTGCAGCCCGGGCCCTGGCCCAGCTTGCTGCTGCCTCCCAGCGGGCTCTTCAGTGCCAGTGGCTTCAGTGGCCGGGCCACGTGGTTCCGTGGGCACAGCCCACCTCCCTGCTCTTCAAAGCTGCTCGGGCGTCAGGAGGCACCAGGCCTCGGCTTCTGTGAACACAACCCTGTATTGTTTTAAATAGATTTTTATTGATCGCAGAGAGGAGGAGAGAGGGAGAGAGAGAAACATCCGTGATGAGAGAGAAGCATGGACCGGCTGCCTCCTGCGTGCCCCACGATGGGGATGAACCCACAGCCCAGGCTTGTGCCCTGACCGGGAATGGAACCCTGACCTCCCAGCTCATCGGTGGACGCTCAGCCCCTGGGCCCCGCCGGCCTGGCCCGAGGGCTCCTGCTGACATTCCGCCTTCCCCTCCGCACCCCCCTCCTTCACTGTGGAAAGCCCCAGCGGGCTCAGCCCTTCGCCGCCCCCTCTGGCAGGTGTCAGCCTGAACGGCCCGTGAAACCCGCGTGTGCACCCGCCCCTGTCACTCACGGGAGGAAGGAAAGGGGCCCACTTCCCCCAGCGCCCCCTGCGGCTGGGGCAGCGTGCGCTCGGCGGGGTGGGCGACCCGGGATGGGCGACCCGGAGCCATCCCCCCACCCCACCCAGGTGCAGCCGCAATGCCGCCGGACGGAGCGGGGACGCGGTGTGAGAGATACCCACGCCTGCTCCAGGCCCGGCACATGCACGGAGGACGCGGTGCCTGCCAGCGGCTGCCCCCCCTCCCGTCACCGCTGCAGACCTCGGTTTCCCCACACGCGGGGCCTGGCCTGGCCCTCGGTTGGTGCAGGACGTGGTTCCAGAGAGATGCGACGTCTACATGCCATCCACACACGTGTGACCGAGAGGGCCCCTGGCTTCCCCCCGCCCCCGGCAGAATGGGTTTTTGTAAATTTTCTCTGTTTGCAGGAGAAGCGCCCACTCGGCCTGGCCGGGGTGGCTCGGCGGGTTGGGGCACCCTCCCGGGCACCGAAAGGTTGCCAGTTCAATCCCCAGTCAGGGCACCAGGCTGGGGTTCAGTCCCGGGTCAGGGGTCATATGCACCGCAACCACTCTATGCTTCTCCCTCCCTCCCTTCCCCTCTCTAAGCATTTCCTCTGGCGGAGATTTAAAGGGGGCGGGGGGTGCCCCTCCCCTTGTTGGATAAGCCTCCTCCACACGCGCCAGATGTCACACGTGTCAGTGATGCCAATCCGTTCTTCACGCCTCAGGAATCGCTCGGTACGTGAGGCGGGGGTTGGGGGGAGGGGGCAGGCACCTCGGCGTATCCTGTGGGCTCAGCCGTGTCTGTAATCCCATCAGCCTCTGCTTCCTAAGTGGTGAGGCGATTCTGTCAGGCGAACACAGATCGGAATTGCTGTACCCTCCCGGGACACTGACAGCCAGCGGCCCGTTCTGCCTGTGAGCTGCTGGTCCCAGGGGCTGGTTCTGTCTGACGGCGGAAAAGCCACCACGCGACCCCAGGGCTCCTCCCGCACAGTGTGGCCCTTTCCCATCCCTGTATGTCCAAGTGCATGTCCGCGCTTTTAAATGGGTTTCTGATGCTAAGGGTGTTGGTTATTAACTCGGATTTTGTAATCAAAGAAAGCATGATAATTTCAAGAGAAACATCAAAAGTGCTTTATTCAAAGTGATGTCCATCGCTAGCTGGACATTTCCCCATCTTTCAGGGACTTTGTGGGTACCGTCCCAACAGAACTGTCTTGTTTTGAGGCAGACCATTCAGAGACCCCATTTCCCACTTCATCGTACGTTTTGAAGTGCTGCTCAGACAGTGCGTGTGCCATCGATCGGAACAAGTGGTCATCTGAAGGAGCGAGGGCTGGTGAATACAGCGGGTGGGTTCATACTTCCCAGCAAGATCTTTTAACGAGTCTTAACTGGTTTTGAAGTGTGTGATGGTGCGTCATCACAAAGCAAAATTACATTGCCGTATTTTTTGGGACATTCTGGTGGTTTTATGATCAAAGCGTGGTTCAAATTGGTTATTTGTTGTTGGTAGCGATCAGTATTAACGGTTTCACCTGGTTTTAGAAGCTCACAATACACCACATCTTCCTGATCCCACCAAACGCAGAGCACTGTCTTCTTCCCGAAGAGATTTGGCCTGGCAGTCGATGTTGATGGTTGACCTGGATCAACCCGCGATTCTCAGAATAAATGCACTTTTCATCGCCAGTCACAATTCCATGCAAAAAAGACTTTCTTTCGTGCTGTTGAGGCTACATTTTACTGTGACTTTGATTTTCCATTTGTCTTTCGTTCGGTTGATGTGGCACCCATTTTCCTTCCTTTAACATCTTTCCCGTTGCTTGTAAATGATCAGAAATTGTTTGCTGATCAACGTTTAATCTTCCTGCAAGTTGTTTCTGAGTTTGACACGCATCTTCATCCAATAATGCTTGTCATTGTTGGTCTTCAAATTTTTTCGGTTGACCTGGACGTTCTTTCCCTTCACTTCGAAATCATCCCTTTTAAAGCATTTAAGCCCTGACTGGTTTGGCTCAGTGGATAGAGCGTCGACCTGCGGACTGAAGGGTTCCAGGTTCCATTCTGGTCAAGGGCATGTACCTTGGTTGCGGGCACATCCCCTGTAGGGGATATGCAGGAGGCAACTGATTGATCTTTCTCATTGATGTTTCTTCTTCTTCTTCTTTTTTTTTTTTTTAATATATTTTATTGATTTTTTTACAGAGAGGAAGGGAGAGGAATAGAGAGTTAAAAACATCAATGAGAGAGAAACATTGACCAGCTGCCTCCTGCACACCCCCTACCAAGGATATGCATGAAACCAAGGTACATGCCCTTGACCAGAATCGAACCTGGGACCTTTCAGTCTGCAGGCCGAAAATTGCCTTTCCACTGAGCCCCACCGGCCAGGGCAATTTTCTGATTTGGGGGGCAATGGTAAGATATGTACACAGATAATAATTTAATTTTAAAAAATAATAAATAAACAAATAAAAATAAAAATAAATAAAACTCCCACTAAACCCCGCTCTGCGACCACAGCCAGGCCGTGCTCACTCTGCAGCTGCCTCCGGCGCTTTTGGTTCCTGGATGAGAACTGGCAGCGAGGTGCTCACAGGCCGGAGCCTGGGAGGCGGGGTGATGGGTACAAACGGCCGCCGCGTATGTAAACGGCACTGATCAGCTGTCCCAGCCGCACGTCCCTCACCTGCCCTCTGGACGGGGACATCTCCTGCCTCGTTCTGTCCGGAAGACCGATGGCCGCTCGGAGAGAGACGCGGGCCTCAGTGTCCCGTCACCCGCCCGGGCCCGGCGCTGCCTGGCTGACGGAGGCAGGAAGAGACGGTGTGGGTGCAATTAGTCCTCCCACAGCGAGAGGGTGACTTCCGGAAAGCATGCCCGAGTCCCTGTTCCTACCCCAGAGCCCAATTCTACCTAAGGCGTCCCACGGAGACGCAGGACACAGCGCTGGCTCAGGACGGCGGGGACTTGTCAGGAGAGTGGGCCCCACGTCCAGGAAGAGAGGCATCAAACCCGCCCTCCCCCTCCCCCGCCCCCGTCTTCCTCTGAGCCTCACAGCCTCGGAGCCCGAAGGCAGCGTGCTGCCCGGTGTCCCTCTGCCCCTCAGGCCTCCCCCCTTTCCTCCTGTCCCCGAGGTGTGCACCCCGGGGCCCTGCTGCCTCCCTCCCTCCCTCCCTCCTTCCTCTTTCCCTTCCCCTCTCTCCCTTCTTCATTACTTCCTTCCCTCCTCCCTCCCTTCCCCCACATCAAAGACAGGCCTCCACAGAACCTCCTCAGCTTCAGGCCCGATCAGGCGGGAGCACTCTGCGCGTCTGAATCCAGACTCCTCCGGCCAGGACCCCCTGTTCCCCCTTCCTCACAGAGTCAACCAGGGCCGTGGGCAGAGAATCATGGTGGCTCCCCACTCTGCACAGGAGAGACACCCACTCTGCACAGGAGACACCCCCACTCTGCACAGGAGACACCCCCACTCTGCACAGGACACCCCACTCTGCACAGGAGACACCCCCACTCTGCACAGGAGACACCCCCACTCTGCACAGGACACCCCACTCTGCACAGGACACCCCACTCTGCACAGGAGACACCCCTACTCTGCACAGGAGACCCCCCCACTCTGCACAGGAGACCCCCACTCTGCACAGGAGACACCCCCACTCTGCACAGGAGACACCCCACTCTGCACAGGACACCCCACTCTGCACAGGAGACTCCCCTACTCTGCACAGGAGACCCCCCCACTCTGCACAGGAGACACCCCACTCTGCACAGGAGACACCCCCACTCTGCACAGGAGACACCCCCACTCTGCACAGGAGACACCCCACTCTGCACAGGACACCCCACTCTGCACAGGAGACCCCCACTCTGCACAGGAGACACCCCCACTCTGCACAGGAGACACCCCCACGCTGCACAGGAGACACCCCCACTCTGCACAGGAGACACCCCCACTCTGCACAGGAGAGACCCCCACTCTGCACAGGAGACCCCCCCACTCTGCACAGGAGAGACACCCACTCTGCACAGGAGAGACACCCACTCTGCACAGGAGAGACACCCACGCTGCACAGGAGACCCCCCCGCGCTGCACAGGAGACCCCCCCACTCTGCACAGGACACCCCACTCTGCACAGGACACCCCACTCTGCACAGGACACCCCACTCTGCACAGGAGACCCCCACTCTGCACAGGAGACACCCCCACTCTGCACAGGAGACACCCCCACTCTGCACAGGAGACACCCCCACGCTGCACAGGAGACACCCCCACTCTGCACAGGAGACACCCCCACTCTGCACAGGAGAGACCCCCACTCTGCACAGGAGAACCCCCCACGCTGCACAGGAGAGACCCCCACTCTGCACAGGAGAGACCCCCACTCTGCACAGGAGACCCCCACGCTGCACAGGAGACACCCCCACTCTGCACAGGAGACCCCACTCTGCACAGGAGACCCCCCCACTCTGCACAGGAGACCCCACTCTGCACAGGACACCCCCACTCTGCACAGGACACCCCCCCACGCTGCACAGGACCCCCCCGCGCTGCACAGGACCCCCCCGCGCTGCACAGGAGGGGCTGGGCCCTGGTGCCCCCGCTGGGTGGAGACGCCCTGAGCGCAGGACGGGACGCGTGTTTGGGGAAACCCATGCACCACACCAGCTGCAGGGCCCGTGTTCTCTCTGTTCTCGCTGTTGCTCTGTGGATGCCCCACCCATCGCCTCCCTCCCTCCCTCCCCCCTCCCTCCCCTCCCCTCCCCCCTTCCCCCACCCCCCAGGGCAGGTGCATGGCGGAGGCCGTCCGGTCTCACGGAGGCCGTGTGCCTGTGGCCGCGGGCGGGTTCCCGCCTCTCATTGCGGGCTCCCGGGGCAGTGAAGCAGGGAGCAGGCGGCCTCTGTCCCCTCTGATCACGGCTCCAAGGCGAGGCCCGTGTGTCTGTGGAGGCCGACACCGCGGAGGCTGGACTCGGAGTCCTGCCGTGGGGCCGGCCCTGCAGCCACCTCCCCACAGTGTCCTCGGCCACAGCTCCGGCACCCGGAGAGGCTGCGGGTCTAAAATAAAGGGCCTCCCCGTGTGAGCACACGGCGCCCCGGGAGCGGACAGAGTCCGAGCGGCGCCTCCATTGTCAGCGTCTTTGTCCTCAGCCGCCGCCCGCTCTGCAGACGGCTCCGCCGAGCGCCTCCCGTGGGGCCGGCAGAAGACAGGCTCCTTTATCCTGTGAGGGCTTCAGACGGGAGCCGCCGGGGAGCAGACGCCGTGGGGTCAGACAAAGGCCGGCTCTGTTTGGGGTCCCACAACGCAGGTGCGGCGGGGGTGCCGGTTCTGGGCCCAGAGGCCGGTGGATTCTGCCACAGACAGGGGGGGGGGGTCCTGCCTGGGAGAGAAGGATGAGGCGCCCCTGGAGGGCTCCACTGAGCTGCCCCGGAGTCAGTGTGGGCGACAGAACCCCCTCCGCCCAGCGGCCGGACTCACCGGTCTCCCCACTGCTCCTCCCGGGACCACCCCGCCTTCGTGAGGGACCACGCCTTTCCGCCCCTCGACCCCGGAGGTGGGGCCGGCAGCCCCCTCGGCGGGCGGCCATGCAGCTCCCGGTCCCTCCTCGGCCCCGGCACCCGGTGCTCCCGGCGGCCCCGCTCCACGCGACCGGGTGACGGGGGCTGTGTTTCCGACCCTCTCCTGGGCCAGTGCGCGACCTCCGTGCACCGGGAAGCTCCCGGAAGGCGTGAGGGGTCCCCGCATCCCCCACGAGAGAGCCCTCCCCCGGCTGTCCTGTTGGAATCTGGAACGGGGACCACGTCCACGTGGCAGTGGGACCTGCCCCCAAACGGGCCAGCAGAGGCAGCTCGGAGCCACCCCGAGCCCCACGCTCACAGCATCCCTCCCTTCAAAGCGGAGTCCCATCGCCCGCCGGCCTGGCTCAGCCGTTGAGCATCGACCTATGAACCAGGAGGTCCCGGTTCGATTCCCGGTCAGGGCACAGGCCCGGGTTGTGGGCTCCATCCCCAGTGCGGGGCGTGCAGGAGGCAGCCAGTCCATGATTCTCTCTCATCATGGATGTTTCTGTCTCTCTCTCTCCCCCTCCCTTCCTCTCTGAAAGCAACAAAAATATATTTAAAAAGAAACACACAAAGCTGAGTCGCACCCCCTCCTGTGCAGGGGCGCTGGGCAGACTGACCCGCCCAGCCCGGCCCCGAGCGTCGGCGTCAGCGAGGAGGGGGCGCCCGAGCCTGACGCTGACGCCCCGTCCGGGGGCCTCACTGCGGTCCCGGCCCCACTCCCGCCTCGTCCTGCGGGGTCACGGCACGCACCGGGCACGCCGGGGGCACGTGCACGCCCCGCAGACACGCACACCCCTCCCCCGTCCGCGCAGGGACACGCGGGGAAGCCTGACTCCCCCGCCCTGCGGCTCCCGCCACGGCGCCGGCGACCTTGTGCTCCGCCCGCTCAGCACTCCCTGCAGGAGCCGTTCCCGGGGATCCAGGGCCGTTTGTCACGGCCGGTGCCCGTGATGGCGGCCATGACCCCCGGCCCGTCATGCGGAGAGGAGCCGCCCGGGCTGCTCTCCGCGGGCGCCGGTGCCACCTCCCCGGGCACAGCCTGTGTCCGCAGACAGAGCAAGGACGCCGGGCCGCCGGGCCGCAGCTGACACCGAGGGAGCTGAGGTCCCGCCCGGTTCACCTTGGCGAGGGAGGGGACGGAGGCGGGATCTCACTGGCTGAGCTCCGGCAGCTGCTGGCTGGCTCCCTGCACGGACCGGCTGAGCTCAGAGCGCGGTGTCACCATCGCCTGTCCAGGTACCGAGCGAGCCTCTCGGGTACGCGGACGAGTGGGAAGTGCAGAACCTGGCACAGGGCGGGGGGGGGGGGCGGGGGCCAAACCCCAGGCGTCCGGCTGCTATGCCCGCAGCCCCTTCCCGTGAGCCCTGCTCCGCCCCCACACCGCACGCAGCTCTCCAACGCCGATCTGCATTCCGCCCCCGCGGTGGCTCTGTCTCCTAGGCCATAATTTCACGAGTGAGCGCTCTGAAAAGGAGGGATCACCAGTTCAGCGAGAGGCCATGCAGCTCCTAATTGCCTTTCCAGAGAGTTCTTCCTCCGGGCGCGGGCACAGGACTTCTCCGGCCCCTCCCGCCTCCCCGCCACCGGCTTCTCTGCACCTTCACCTGCAGCCAGTCCGCGCTCTGCCGCCAGCGCGACCGGAACCGGGAAGTCCTGCCTCCGCCCACCCACACCCACACCCCCACCCACACCCACACCCACACCCCCACCCACACCCCCATCCGCACCCACACCCGCACCCACACCCACACCCACACCCCCACCCACACCCCCACCCACACCCATACCCACACCCACACCCGCACCCCCACCCACACCCCCCCACCCACACCCGCACCCACACCCACACCCTAACCCATACCCCCCACCCACACCCCCACCTGCACCCCCACCCGCACCCACACCCACACCCACACCCGCACCCACACCCACACCCACAACCCCACCCACACCCACACCCCCACCCACACCCACACCCACACCCACACCCACACCCACACCCCCATCCGCACCCACACCCGCACCCACACCCACACCCACACCCCCACCCACACCCCCACCCACACCCACACCCCCACCCACACCCATACCCACACCCACACCCACACCCCCACCCACACCCACACCCACACCCACACCCCCATCCGCACCCACACCCGCACCCACACCCACACCCACACCCCCACCCACACCCCCACCCACACCCATACCCACACCCACACCCGCACCCCCACCCACACCCCCCCACCCACACCCGCACCCACACCCACACCCTAACCCATACCCCCCACCCACACCCCCACCCGCACCCCCACCCGCACCCACACCCTCACCCGCACCCTACACCCACACCCTCACCCGCACCCGCACCCACACCCTCACCCGCACCCTACACCCACACCCTCACCCGCACCCCCACCCACACCCCCACCCGCACCCGCACCCGCACCCGCACCCACACCCACACCCACACCCACTCCCACACCCACACCCACACCCACACACACACCCACACCCACACCCTCATCCCCACCCACACCCACACCCACACCCTCACCCCCACCCACACCCACACCCACACCCTCACCACCACCCACACCCACACCCACACCCTCACCCCCACACACACCCACACCCACACCCTCACCCCCACCCCGACCCACACCCCCACCCACACCCGCACCCACACCCACACCCACACCCACACCCACACCCACACCCCCATCCGCAGCCGCCCAGTGGCTCACCTATGGACCCAGGTCACCAGTTTGATTCCCGCTCAGGGCACAGGCCCGGGTCGTGGGCTCCATCCCCTGAGGGGGGCCTGCAGGAGGCAGCCGGTCCATGATTCTCTCTCATCAGTGATGTTTCTCTCTCTCTCCATCTGTCTTCCTCTCTGAAATCAATAAAGAAATATATATATTTTAAAAGATTGCTGTTTTCCCCGCTCAGCTGGCAGCGGGGTGGGGACACGACATTACCCCCAAACCCCGTTTCCAGAGCTTCTCCCGCCCCGCGTGGAGCCGGCAGGGCGCAGGGCAGGGCCCGCTGACCAGGCCCAGCGGTGCGTCCGGCTCCGCCGGAGGCGAGCCCTGAGCACACAGCTGCCCCCGGGGGCCCCGTGTCTGAGGCAGGTGTGGTGGCTCAGAGCGCGGTCCACGCATAAAACCGGAAACAGGAAGTGAGGCGTTTGGACCAGGAAGAGACACCCACCCTCCATCCGTCTCCGCTCTCTGGATAAACATTTTTATTGATGTTAGAAAGAGGAAGGGAGGGGGAGAGAGGAACATCCATCGGCTGCCTCCAGCCCGCACCCCGACCGGAGGTCGAACCTGCACCCCGGCCAGGTGCCCTGACCAGGACGACGCTCCGACCACTGAGCCACACCGGCCAGGGCTGGCTCATTCCTGAGAAAACGAGAGAGCCCTCCCCAGGAGCCGTCTCTGTGCCCGAGGCTGGGTGTGGTGTGATGCCTTCCCCCGGGGACCGTGCTGTCCACGTGAAGGACTCGGGGGGAAGCCAGGGCCGGCTCCGTGCCCGGCCTCACTGCTCACTCTGAGGGGCCGGCAGGGACAGGGTGGGCACCCCCGGGAGGCGCTGCTCCAGGCGGTGAGGGAGGGAGGGCGGGCGGGCCAGGAGCCGAGTCCCGGTGGAGGCCATGCGGGCGGAGGACACTCGGCACCGGCTCCTCACGGCCGTCCAGGCGGCCACGTGGGGCACACGCCACGGGCCTCGTGGGCCCCGGTGAGGCCCGGGGGCCCGGGAGCTTCCTGTGCGGACCGCGTGTCTGCACCCAGAGCCGGACGGCGCCACGCCGGACCCCGCAGCCACGCGGTCCGCTCCGTGCTCTGCGCGGGGAAGAGTTTACAAATGGCTCCCGGGCGGAGTAATTCCATTTGCTGTGGAGTAAAGTTAGAGCAAATTGCACTAAATTAATATTGACTCAAATTAAGCCGTTTATCTCTCTGTGCATTTCAGCTCCGCGTCAGACACAATCACTGCCGTGGCTGCTCCCGGCAAATAAGTCACCAGGAAACCGTGGCCTGGTGGTCCCTTTTCCGGGAAACACGCCCCCGCCCCGCCCCGCCCCGCCCCGCCCCGCGTGGCTGCAGGAGTGGAGCTCCCCTAGCCTCTGGCTCTGGTGGGAGGGCTGCGGGGCACCCCGGGCCACTCAGGACGGACCCCATCCCACCCGGCTCTGAGCGGCTGTCCGCTCGGGGAGGCGACAGGAGCCGCTGCCGTGTCCCAGGCGCAGGCGGGTGATCCGGGGACCCCGTGGGCAGCCGTGTCTCCGCGGCGGAGTCCCGTCTGGTCTGCGTGCTGCTCTCACCGACTTCTCCCTCCTTCCCGGGCGCAGAGCCCAGACGAGGAGACGGCGAACCCCAAGCCAAAGCCCCGGCGTGAGGGCCAAACCGTGTCCGGTGCTCAGGTCTGAAGTATGCACACAGGTGTGCACACACATGAACACACACGTGTGCCTGGCCTCCGCTGCTCTGAGGCCTGGGCTGACACTGGTTGTGGCCGATGCCGGCTGTCCCCGCCGCCCCGGCTCAGCCAGCAGCGGCAGGACACCGCCTCCCGGGTGACGGGGGAGCGGGCAGGGACTGTCCGAGGGTGAACGAGGGACGGCTGTGCTGGGAGTGACAGCGAGGACAGCGAGAGGCTGTGCCGTCCGCCCGGGCTGTGGGCACAGGCACCGTGGACTGGGGTGTGGACAGCAGACGTTGTCTCTCGGAGTCCCAGAGGCTGCAAGGCCAAGGTCCAGGCTCCGGCAGATTCTGTGGCCAGAGGCCGGCTTCCTGTGTTCTGTCCCCGCCCGTGCCCTGTCCCCCCGTGCCCTGTCCCCCCTGTGCCCTGTCCCCCTGTGCCCTGTCCCCCCTGTGCCCTGTCCCCCCTGTGCCCTGTCCCCCCTGTGCCCTGTCCCCCCTGTGCCCTGTCCCCCCTGTGCCCTGTCCCCCTGTGCCCTGTCCCCCCTGTGCCCTGTCCCCCTGTGCCCTGTCCCCCCTGTGCCCTGTCCCCCTGTGCCCTGTCCCCCCTGTGCCCTGTCCCCTTTGGCACCTGTGCCCTGTCCCCCCTGTGCCCTGTCCCCCTGTGCCCTGTCCCCCTGTGCCCTGTCCCCCTGTGCCCTGTCCCGCCTGTGCCCTGTCCCCCCTGTGCCCTGTCCCCCCTGTGCCCTGTCCCCCCTGTGCCCTGTCCCCCCTGTGCCCTGTCCCGCCTGTGCCCTGTCCCCCCTGTGCCCTGTCCCCCCTGTGCCCTGTCCCCCTGTGCCCTGTCCCCCCTGTGCCCTGTCCCCCCTGTGCCCTGTCCCCCTGTGCCCTGTCCCCCCTGTGCCCTGTCCCCCCTGTGCCCTGTCCCCCCTGTGCCCTGTCCCCCTGTGCCCTGTCCCCCCTGTGCCCTGTCCCCCCTGTGCCCTGTCCCCCTGTGCCCTGTCCCCCCTGTGCCCTGTCCCCCTGTGCCCTGTCCCCCTGTG
Organism: Nyctalus aviator; assembly: GCA_036971965.1. Lineage (NCBI taxonomy): Eukaryota > Metazoa > Chordata > Mammalia > Chiroptera > Vespertilionidae > Nyctalus > Nyctalus aviator. The sequence continues at coordinate 193,350,802 of CM072923.1, forward strand.
CCCTGTCCCCCCTGTGCCCTGTCCCCCCTGTGCCCTGTCCCCCCTGTGCCCTGTCCTGCCTGTGCCCTGTCCCCTTTGGCACCTGTGCCCTGTCCCCCCTGTGCCCTGTCCCCCCTGTGCCCTCGCCCCTGTCCCCCCTGGGCCCTGTCCCCCTGTGCCCTGTCCCCCCTGTGCCCTGTCCCCCCTGTGCCCTGTCCCCCTGTGCCCTGTCCCCCCTGTGCCCTGTCCCCCCTGTGCCCTGTCCCCCCTGTGCCCTGTCCCCCTGTGCCCTGTCCCCCCTGTGCCCTGTCCCCCTGTGCCCTGTCCCCCCTGTGCCCTGTCCCCCTGTGCCCTGTCCCCCTGTGCCCTGTCCCCCCTGTGCCCTGTCCCCTTTGGCACCTGTGCCCTGTCCCCCCTGTGCCCTGTCCCCCTGTGCCCTGTCCCCCTGTGCCCTGTCCCCCCTGTGCCCTGTCCCCCCTGTGCCCTGTCCCCCCTGTGCCCTGTCCCCCTGTGCCCTGTCCCCCCTGTGCCCTGTCCCCCTGTGCCCTGTCCCCCCTGTGCCCTGTCCCCCCTGTGCCCTGTCCCCCTGTGCCCTGTCCCCCCTGTGCCCTGTCCCCCCTGTGCCCTGTCCCCCTGTGCCCTGTCCCCCCTGTGCCCTGTCCCCCCTGTGCCCTGTCCCCCCTGTGCCCTGTCCCCCTGTGCCCTGTCCCCCCTGTGCCCTGTCCCCCCTGTGCCCTGTCCCCCTGTGCCCTGTCCCCCCTGTGCCCTGTCCCCCCTGTGCCCTGTCCCCCTGTGCCCTGTCCCCCCTGTGCCCTGTCCCCCCTGTGCCCTGTCCCCCTGTGCCCTGTCCCCCCTGTGCCCTGTCCCCCCTGTGCCCTGTCCTGCCTGTGCCCTGTCCCCTTTGGCACCTGTGCCCTGTCCCCCCTGTGCCCTGTCCCCCCTGTGCCCTGTCCCCCCTGTGCCCTGTCCCCCCTGTGCCCTGTCCCCCCTGTGCCCTGTCCCGCCTGTGCCCTGTCCCCCCTGTGCCCTGTCCCCCCTGTGCCCTGTCCCCCTGTGCCCTGTCCCCCCTGTGCCCTGTCCCCCTGTGCCCTGTCCCCCTGTGCCCTGTCCCCCCTGTGCCCTGTCCCCCTGTGCCCTGTCCCCCCTGTGCCCTGTCCCCCCTGGGTCCTGTCCTGCCTGCGCCCTGTCCCCTTCGGCACCTGCGCCCTGTCCCCCCTGTGCCCTGTCCCCCCTGTGCCCTGTCCCCCTGTGCCCTGTCCCCCTGTGCCCTGTCCCCCTGTGCCCTGTCCCGCCTGTGCCCTGTCCCCCCTGTGCCCTGTCCCCCCTGTGCCCTGTCCCCCCTGTGCCCTGTCCCCCCTGTGCCCTGTCCCGCCTGTGCCCTGTCCCCCCTGTGCCCTGTCCCCCCTGTGCCCTGTCCCCCTGTGCCCTGTCCCCCCTGTGCCCTGTCCCCCCTGTGCCCTGTCCCCCCTGTCCCCTTTGGCACCTGTGCCCTGTCCCCCCTGTGCCCTGTCCCCCCTGTGCCCTGTCCCCCCTGTGCCCTGTCCCCCCTGTGCCCTGTCCCCCCTGTGCCCTGTCCCCCTGTGCCCTGTCCCCCCTGTGCCCTGTCCCCCTGTGCCCTGTCCCCCTGTGCCCTGTCCCCCCTGTGCCCTGTCCCCCTGTGCCCTGTCCCCCCTGTGCCCTGTCCCCCTGTGCCCTGTCCCCCCTGTGCCCTGTCCCCCCTGTGCCCTGTCCCCCCTGTGCCCTGTCCTGCCTGTGCCCTGTCCCCTTTGGCACCTGTGCCCTGTCCCCCCTGTGCCCTGTCCCCCCTGTGCCCTGTCCCTTGTCCCCCCTGGGCCCTGTCCCCGGTGCCCCTGAGACCTCGCCTACAGCACAAACCCCAGGGCCGCACCTGCCGCCCTCAGACCCACAGCTCTCCTCACCGGTGACCGTGGGGTTCCAGCCCCAGCCCCTGCTCGGGCAGAAGGCCGCTCACCCCAGCTCTGCAGAGAATGCGTGCGTCCCCGGTGTGGGGAGGCCAGGGTTGGGAGGCCTGTGTGTGGGGCCCGGCCGGGCAGGGCACGCACGGGCTGAGGCTCTCGGTGAGGCGGGCGCCCTTGGTGGGAAGTCAGGTCCGTGGGGGCCGCCCGGCCTCACAGCTGCGGACAGGGACCCGCACTGCGGGTGCCACACGGCGCCCGGCTGCGGCGCCGTCCTGCCTGCCTCCCGCCGGCCCGCTAACAGGGAGATGAAGGCGGCTACAGAGGCCCTCTCTGTGACTGGATGAACGGATGTATTTAAGCCTCATGTGCCTGAGACCCACGCCGCCTGCTCAGGGCTGGGGCACTGACGGCGGGGCTGGGGGAGCTGGGGCCGTGATGGCTGTGGCCTGGTGCTGAGCCGGGGGACAGCTCATTTGTCATCCGGTCCCGGGAGGCAGTGACCAGCGACTCCATCTGCTCTGCTTCTCTTCCCAGACAGACAGAGCCAGCCTCGGCCAGAGCACCCCCCACCCCGGTGTGTCCCAGATGCAGAGTCGGAGGAGGGCCTGGAGGGGCCTGGAGGGGCCTGGAGGGGTCTGGAGGGGGTGGAGGGACGCTGTGGCCTGGTGGCCGGGGGACAGCTTGCCTCAGAGGGAAGGGCGTGGGGGAAGGGAAGACCTTGCATGCTGTGAGCCTCACCCATGGGCACAGGCAACAGGCGGCGAAGGCCGGAGGGGCTGGGGGGCCGATGGGGGGAAGAGGAGCATCTGTGATGCCTTCAACAATAAGGCGAATTTTAAAAAGTAAAAAGGCAGAGGCTGAGGTCATCGGCGTCCAGAGGAGTCACGGGACACAGGCGGCGTCTGCAGGGTCCCCCCACGGGGTAGGAGCCGCGCTGGGACGCCCTGCCCACGGCTGCTGAGGCTGGAAACACGGGGGCTGTGGTGCCGCTCACTGCCGGGCCTGCCGCCGCTCTCCCGTGACCTTGGGCAGCCGCTCTCCCGTGACCTTGGGCAGCCGCTCTCCCGTGACCTTGGGCCGCCGCTTCCTGTGACCTTGGGTCGCCGCTTCCTGTGACCTTGGGCCGCCGCTTCCTGTGACCTTGGGCCGCCGCTTCCTGTGACCTTGGGCAGCTGCTCTCCCGTGACCTTGGGCAGCCGCTTCCTGTGACCTTGGGCCGCCGCTCTCCCGTGACCTTGGGCAGCCGCTTCCTGTGACCTTGGGCCGCCGCTCTCCCGTGACCTTGGGCAGCTGCTCTCCCGTGACCTTGGGCAGGGCAGCCTCCGTGGCCGTGGCGGTGGCTGAGCGTGCTCCGAGTGCCCACACCCGTGGCTGCAAACGTGTCAGTTTCTAACAGCATCTGACAGATGGTCTGACAGAGCGGGCCTGCCGAGAGATGAGATCGGGGTTTGGGGGCGGCCCTGGGTTTGGTTCACCCTCATCTGAACGAGCAGGGAGCTGTGGCCGCTGTTCCAAGTGCTTCAGCAGACGGAGAGGGCGCCCGCCACAGGCCCCGCCTCGCTCCGGCCCGCTGTCCCCGGGCCAGGCCGGCAGGAGGGGTGCGGGCACGCCCTCCCCCTCGGACTTGGAAATGAAGCGTCTGCCTGGGTCTGGGAGCCAGCGCTGGGAGGCTGAGCCGCCCGCCCGCTTTCCAAGCGAAAAGCTCCAAATTGAAATCCAGGCCCCGGGGACCGCGAGCGCCAGAGAAAAGCGCTGGACCCCACAGGCGCCCTCCCGCCGTAATGAGAATGTTAAGTGGCGTTTAGATCCCCGGAAAAGCCTCTCAGGAGTGCGTGCGCAGCGGCGGCGTCTGAAGTCCCTGCAAAGATGCTGTTACAGTGGACACAGACACCGCATCCCAATTCCTCAGCGGGGACCTTCTTGGGGTTCTCCAGGTCCCCCAGCTGCTGCGCTGAACCCAGAAGGGACAGAGGCACCGTGAGAGGCGTCACAGCAGAGGCAGGAGGGGCTACATCTGAGATTTTTAATATATATATATATATATATATATATATATATATATATATATCTTTATTGATTTCAGAGAGGCATGGAGAGGGAGAGAGAGAGAGAAACATCAATGATGAGAGAGAATCACTCATCGGCTGCCTCCTGCACGCCCCCAACTGGGGATCAAGCCCACAACCCAGGCTTGTGCCCTCGACTGGCAAACCCGGGACCCTTCAGACCGAAGGCCAATGCTCTATCCACTGAGCCAAACCAGCCAGGGCTGCATCTGAGATTTTTTTAAAGGCTCCAGAGAGGGGCCATGACCTTGTCTTCCAATGGATCTTCTTCACCTGGCCACCAGGGGGAGCTGTGCCGGGTTTACCAGAAGCCCCTCTGACCTCGCTGACATGAATGGGTCTTTCTAACAGTCTGTGGGGGGTCGCCAGGTGCAGGCCGCCTCCGTGTCCAGGTGCACGTAGAACGGACGTCCACCGGTGTGGGGGCCGCAGCGAGGCCGGAAGGTGGCCTCCTCCTTGTGGTCACTCTGGGCATTGACTCAGGGCGTGGGTGAGTAGCTGTATGCCCCGGGCTAGGGATGTTGTCCGGGGAGCCGGCCCCAAATGTCCGGCCTCTGAGTGAAGGCCGTGAACTTGGCGGTGTGGGCATCCTCCCCGGCCCTCAATGGATGACCTTTCCCGAGGCCCTGGCCCCGGCGGTGACCGCGTGGGCTCCGGGGACAGCGCCGCTCTGTCCATGGGTCTGGCCTGAGGCCAGGAACATGGACTGGCACCCACGTGTCCTGGCCGTGGCCTCCCCTCGCAGCATCCGGACAAGAGACGCAGTGTGTCCGGGATGAGGGTGTGCCTCCTCCGGCAGCGGAGGGGAGGGTTCCGGCCGGGCTCGCTGCAGCCTGCCTCCGGGCGGCCGCCCTGGCTCTGACCCCCGTGAGTCTCATTTCCGAGCGGATGGCCCGGGGCAGGAGGGCAGGGCCAGCGTACGTCAGAGCGTGGGCACTGGGACCGCATTGTGTGGAGCTGGGCTTGGCTGGTCCAGGGGCTGGTCTCCTGGCGTCCGTAAGGCTCTGAAGAGCCTTCAATGACGTTCTGATGGCAGCGGTGGCAGAAGGGACTCAAACTGAATCTGAGAAGTTCGAACAAGGCCGCGTGGCCTGGCTCAGGGGTTGACCGCTGACCTGTGGACCAGGAGAACACGGTTCCATTCCCAATCAGGGCACAGGCCCGGGTTGTGGGCCTGATCCCCAGTGTGGGGCGTGCAGAAAGCAGCTGAACAATGATTCCCTCTCATCATGGATGTTTTTCTTCCTCTGCCTTCCTCTCTGAGATCAGTAAACATATATTTTAAAAAATAATAAAATAAAAGATTAGAATGATAGTTGCAGATTTAGATTTAGAATTGAGGGGGTGGTCCTTTCGGAGCGGTGACCGTGATGAGGGACAGAGAACAGCGGTCTCCATGGCGGGCTCTGGGACTCCGTGTGTGGCCTTGGTGAGCTCGTCAACTCCTCTAGATCTCAGCTTCCCCCCGAAACGTGCAGGAAAGCACCGCAACGGCCCGCTTACAGGCCAGACAGTGCTCCCGAGGTGTCCATGACCGAATCCCGAGGGCTCCCACATTTAATAAAGGGTCTTCGCAGGTGCCATTACATTTAGGGTCTTGAGATGAGTTCAACCTGGACTCTGAATCCCATGACAAGTGTCCCTGTGACCGACATGCAGAGGAAGACAGACGGACAGACAGACAAAGAAGGAAGGGAGTGGAATGATGTGGCCACAAGCCAAGGACTTTGGGCAGCCACCAGACCTCTGGATGAGGCAGGAGAGACCCTCCCAGGAGCCTACAGAAGGTGTGCAGCCTTGTCCACACCTTGATTTTGCTCCCCCCCACCTTTATTTTATTTTATTTTATTTTATTTAGAGAGAGTGGAAAGGAGGGGGAGATAGATAGAGAGAAAAATCAATCTGAGAGAAACACATTGATTGGTTGCCTCGTATGTGCCCACCCAGGGCTGGGGACCCAGCCTGCAACTGAGGTACTTGCCCTTGACCAGAATCAAACCCAAGACCCTTCAGTCCGAGGGCCAAAGCTCTATCCACTGAGCCACACCAGCCAGGGCCACACTTTGACTTTGGACCTTGGACCTCCAGCACCGAGAGCATAAATGCCCCGTTTGGGGTGACCCCATAGAGGGCCCCGGGGAGCTCGCCCTGGCATGCTGAGTGAGGAATGCACATGCAGTGTTCCGTGTTCACTGACCACCGAGCGGGGGGCCATGTCCTTTGGAGAGAGGGCAGCGTGGCCTTGGCCTGGTGCGGGCTGTTCCGTGACTCCGTGTCTGCCTGGGAGAAGGGCTCCCGCTCCATGAGACGCTGCTGCAGGTAGATTTCACTGCCTGTCAGTCACGTAGGCCCAGCACCGCCGCTCGGACATTATTCCCCTAATACAAAGCGGAGGGGACGCACGGTCCCCTCGGTGCGCGCCATGAATCACGGTGAATGAGCCGGCGCTCCGAAGGCCCGCTCCGCCCGGCACGGCGCTAATCTAATCTGTGATTTACCGACCGCGTCCCCACGGCCCTCATTAGCTCGCCGGTGCTGACCGGGTGCTGACCGTGTGCCGGCCATCATTCCGGGCTTCGGGGCGGAACCTGGCACGCAGCATCCGGATCGGCAGGAGCCCTGCCCCCAGAGTTAACGGTGCCGGCGAGAGGCAGCGGGAGCATGAAGGAGAGAAATAGCGCGGTCCATTCGCCGGTAATGAAGGCGGCGTGGCCTCAGGAGAGCATGCTGCTGGCCAAGGTGCTGATGGCGAGCCAGCAAGGCCTGTGGGTCCTGGGGAAGAAGGTTCCAGAATGTGGAAGTCCCAGAGGAGGTACAGAGAGCGCCAAGGTCAGTGTGCGGGGAGGTCGGATGGGGGTGAGGTGAACAGGAAGTGGGTGGAGCCCCTGGGGTCCTCGTGAGCTCTTGGGATTTGGTTCTAAGCTTCTTGGGAGCCAGCTGTAGGGTCTGGGCAGAAGGGAGCTCCAATCCAGCCGTGTGGAGGACATGTGTGCCATATTGAACGTGGGCCATGTTGAATGTGTGTCCCGTGTTGAATGTGTGTGACATGTATTTGGCATGTCGTCAGTGTTGAATGTGTGTGCTATGTTGTTGAATGTATGTGCTGTGTTGAATGTGTGTGCTGTGCTATTGAATGTATGTGGAGTATTTAAGTGTATGCCGTGTTGATGGCATATCTTCAGTGTTGAACATGTGTGCTGTGTTGAATGTGTGCAGGATTGAATGTGCATGCCATGTTGATGTCATGTCTTCAGTGTTGAGCATGTGCTGTGTGCATGTGCTGGCAGGGCAGGGGCAGGACTGACAGGAGCCTGTGGGTGCTGTACCCCTGCTGCCACCCCCGGGGGCAGACGTGGCCGAGGGTGCGACCAGAGCCCAGGCGCCGCGCTGATGGCTACGGCTCACAGGGCCCCCGGTTCTTCTCAGTGAACCCGGGCACCGTGCATGGCATTCCAGTGCGGACTGAGGAACAAAACCTCTCACGCTGACCCGGTGCCTGCGCTGGGCTCCTCCTGCCTCCCTCCACCCACGCCCACCCGTCCCCGCGGCTGCAGGGAGTCCCCCGTCCCGGCCTGTTCTTCCCGTACGGCTCCTGGCTTCTTATTTCCAACTCTGACCGACACACCAGACACATGCTCTCACACGCACACACGTGCACGCGTGCCTCGGCGTGGTCTGATGATTCGGTTGCTTTTCGGTGGGCTTCATCGGCAGGACGGCCCCGTTACCCCTCCAGCTGGCAAAGCTCCATCCGCCCCTGAGGTGGCCAGCGTCAGTGAGAGCAGAAGACAAGACCTCCGGCCGTGCCCCTCCCCCAGCCCCGCTCCGCACACGACACGTGTGTCCCCGACATCCCGGTCTGGGGGAGAATCACGGGTTTGGCTTCCACTGCATGCGTCCGATGTTTGCCGGGCCGCTAATGGCGTGTTTGGCGTGAGATTAACTGTCAGAGCCTCGCCGAGGCGTTCCAATGAGCTGCCCCCGCTCCTGAGGCGGACCGCGGCTCCGCTGTTGTCACTAATGGGAGGCTCTCGCCTCTTCCTCCCCCCGACAACAAAATGATAAAACAAATCTCCGACTTATTTTAATGCGCTAATTGGGGGTTATTACAGCTCGTTTTATTTACATTAAAATAAAAAGCAGCAATTCATTTTCCCCGCACGGAGAAGGCAGAGAGGGTTTAATTGCCTCCGATGCGAACGCGTGTCGGAGGAATGACATGGAAGCGGGGGCCGGGAGCGGAGGCGTGGGCGATGGGTGAGCGGAAGGTGGTGTCCAAGCGGGTCCTCCATGTCCGGGTGCGCCCCTCCCGGACGGCGGCTTCGCTGCCGGTGGCACATGGTTTGAGAGAGGTAAATGCCAGGGGCGGGGGCGGGGGGTCCCAGAGAGAGAGAAGTAAGTCCTGGAGTGTTTACCTCACCCTCCCCAGCGCTCCGGGGTGGCTCGGTGGCACTAAGGATGCAGCCCAGGCGAGAGGTATGGATTCATTTAGTTGAGTATTTTTATTGCTTTCAGAGAGGAAGGGAGAGAGAGAGAAACATCAATGATGAGAGAGAATCATGGACCGCCGCCTCCTGCACCCCCCCCAAAGGAGATGGAGCCCACAGGCCTGTGCCCTGACCCAGAATCAAACCGTGACCTCCTGGTTCCTAGGTGGACGCTCCGCCCCTGAGCCCGGCCGGCTGGGCCCGGCTTCCCTTTTCATTGGAGCAAAGAATGTTCTGGACAAGCAGGCTCGGGCCTCAGCCCCTGTGCCCACCGCCTCCCGGAGGCCTGGGATCTCCTGAGAACGGGACCCTGAGAGGCCATGGTTCGGGCTCCCAGGGGCAGGGCGGGCGCCCCCCCCCCCCCCCCCCCGGACACGCTCATTCCCAGAGGACTCTGCGCCTTCTCAGGGGGCGAGGAGCCGGGGATGTCCCTCCAGGCTGGGCGCGGCTGGCTCAGGCCCCGAGCCGCCTGGTGGGTGGGTCTGTGGCCGAGCCCAGCCCCCATGAGGCCTTCGTTCTGGGCAGCCAGGCCCTCCCTCCTCCCAGACGTGGGTAACATCGGACATGCTGCTGGTGACCTGGGACAGCGACCCCACAGCCTCCGTGTCTCTGTCTCTCATTCTCCCCTCCTCCATGGGAGGCTGGGGAGCAGGCCACACAGCCATGACCCTCCCTGCCCCTCCCTGCCCCTCCCTGCCTGCCCCTCCCTGCCCCTGCCTGCCCCTGCCTGCTCCTCCCTGCCTGCCCCTCCCTGCCCCTGTCTGCCCCTCCCTGCCCCTGCCTGGGCTCTGTATGTCTGTGTCTGGGTGTGTGTGTCTCTCTCTGGTGTCTGTGTGTCTCTGTTTGCATCTCTGTGTGGGTGCATCTGTGTGCACGTCTGAGTGTGTGTGAGTGTGTGTGTGTGTGCGCATCTGTGACCATGTGCTGGACCGACCACCGTGCCCCGGGCATTGACCCTGGGGCGTGCCGTCTGCAGGAAGTGATGTGTCTCCGCCCCAGGTCTCTAGGCAGAGCCGCAGTGACAGTGGTTGACGGTGACGTGTGACAAGGGCTATGGAGAGGAGGCGCTTGCCGCTGAATAGGCCTTCTGTCCGGCACGTGCCTGGCTCCGCCACCGGCCTGTGACCCTGGCCGGCCTGTGACCTTGGCCAGCCCGCGACCTTGGCCGGCCCGTGACCTTGGTGGCAGCCTCCCCTCCCCAGAGCCCTCATCTTCATGCACAAGCAGGATCACGGCTGACTGTCCCCCACGGCCCCCGCACAGAGGGAGCGGGCAGATGGCTCTCATTAGTCTTTTCAAACGTATTGTTATTGATTTCAGAGGAAGGGGGGGGGGAAGAAACATCCACGACAAGAGAGAATCATGGATCGGCTGCCTCCTGCACACCCCGTAATGGGGATCGGACCCACAACCTGTGCCTGGGCCTGCAGAGACCTGCCCGGGACCTCCTGGTTCATGGGTCGATGCTCAGCCCCTGAGCCCCGCGGGCCGATGCCCATTCATCCCGGCAGGAGGCCGATGGTCTGTGCTCCCCGTGGCTGGGCGAGGGCTGGCCCCCTTCGCTGTAAGAGGGTTTTTACTCCAAAGTCGCCGGGGCTCCCGAGGGGAGCGGTTAGTGGTGACCACAGGAGCCACGCCCGGAGCTCATCTCCATGACAGTCTTGGAACCGGATTACCCCCCTCCCCACCCCACCCCGGCCCGCCCAGCCAGGGCCTCACCGCTCTCCAGCCCACCTCTGGGTGTCCCCAGCACGTCCCGCCCGCTCCGTAACCAGACGGGATTCCCGCAGAGACCGGATGGAGGGGTCCTCGCACACTTTCCCTGCGGCAGAGGCTCAGCACCGCGGCCCTGAACCCCGGCAACTTCCGGAAACCCCAGTGGGAGGCGAGCTTCCTGGCAGCCAGAGGGAGAGGAGCCAGATGCATAAGCCCCGCCTGCCCCCTCCCTCCCGCCTGGCCCCAGCTCCAGGCCCCCAGCAGGCTTCTCAGCCGGAGCACACCGCTCAGGAGGGAAGGGTTTTCAGGAGGTCAAAGGTGAGTGCGCGCGGGCCGAGCGCTGACCGGCCCTCTCGGATGCCCGGCTGGCGGCTGGAGGAGACGGCATTGATAAGGAGAAGCGGGCAGCCACCTGGAAGGGCTGCACGGAGAGAAGGGGCCTTGGGGACCGTCGGGGGGTGCGCCCGGGACCAGATGCTGCTGCCCTCGCTGCCCGGCTGCCGGCCTTACGGGGTCCCTCAGAAGTGGGGGTGAGGAGAGGGGAGTGAATGGGTGGGGGGGGGGTGCGTGCCTGTGGGGGGAGGAGAGGGGAGCGGATGGGTGGGGGGGAGGAGTGTGTGCCTGTGGGGGGAGGAGAGGGGAGTGGATGGGTGAGGGGGTGCGTGCCTGTGGGGGGAGGAGAGGGGAGCGGAAGGTGGGGGGGTGCGTGCCTGTGGGGGGAGGAGAGGGGAGCGGAAGGTGGGGGGGAGTGTGTGCCTGTGGGGGAGGAGAGGGGAGCGGAAGGTGGGGGGGGTGCGTGCCTGTGGGGGGAGGAGAGGGGAGCGGAAGGGTGGGGGGGTGCGTGCCTGTGGGGGGAGGAGAGGGGAGCGGAAGGTGGGGGGGTGCGTGCCTGTGGGGGGAGGAGAGGGGAGCGGAAGGTGGGGGGGAGTGTGTGCCTGTGGGGGAGGAGAGGGGAGCGGAAGGTGGGGGGGTGCGTGCCTGTGGGGGAGGAGAGGGGAGCGGATGGGTGGGGAGGAGTGTGTGCCTGTGGGGGGAGGAGAGGGGAGCGGAAGGTGGGGGGGGTGCGTGCCTGTGGGGGAGGAGAGGGGAGCGGAAGGTGGGGGGGGTGTGTGCCTGTGGGGGGAGGAGAGGGGAGCGGAAGGTGGGGGGGTGTGTGCCTGTGGGGGAGGAGAGGGGAGCGGAAGGTGGGGGGGTGTGTGCCTGTGGGGGGAGGAGAGGGGAGCAAGTGGGTCGGGCGCGCTCCTGGGAGGGAGAGGGGCCCGGGCCCTCTGTCCTGAGCGCTCTCGCTCCTGCAGGGGGGCCTCGGGGGAGCTCTGGGGGGAGGGTCTGTAGAGCACTCCTCAGCTTCCGGGGTCCTGGTCTCCACCGATAGGTCAGGGTCAATGCCAGGGTCCATGCGGGGGCCGAGGCAGCCAGGCGCCGCGTGTCTGTTGTGCTGCTGTCCTGGGCCTGGAGCTGGCGTGCGGCTGCGGCCTCGCTGAGTCTTCAGGGAGGAGAGGTCCGGGGTCCGAACCGCAGGACCAGGATGTGCTGGGGGAGGGGTCACCCTGGGGGCGAGGTTCCCGGTTTCCGCCCCGTCGTCCCAGCTTTGTGGGGAGCAGCTAACAAGAGGGCCAGAGAGCTTCGTGATCGCCCGGCTGGTGGCTCAGTGTTTGAGCATCAACCTAGGAACCGGGAGGTCAGGGTTCAATTCCGGGGCAGGGCACGGGCCTGGGTGGTGGGCGCCATCTCCAGTGGGGGCGTGCGGGAGGCAGCTGAAGGATGATCTCTCTCTCTGAAGTCAATGGAAATATATATATTTTAAAAAGGTTTCGTGGTCCTCAGTCCGATGCCATGAGCAGCGTGGTGAAGGCCGCGCAGGCAGCAGACAGAGGAGGGCACCCCCGCTCGGCCCGGGACGCAGAGTGAAGCCCGGAGCGGCGCGTCCCGCCTCCCTGCACTCAGCACGCGGCTGGCTCTGAGCGGCAGAGGCGGTGGGGGGCCCTGATCCCCACCCACAGGGCGGCCGGGTGCCCCCCACGGCTGCTGCCCGTCCCCCGCTGGGCTGCGCCCCTGGGAGCTGCATTAACAGCTTTATTAGGGCAAATGGCCCTCCATTTCCCAGCTCCCGGGAGCCGGCAGATTCCCAGGGTCCTCTGTGCGGCCTCAGCACGGGGAACAGAGGCCGGAGGCTGCGCGCGGGGCCTCAGGCGCCTCCTGTGCCAGCGGGACTGGCTCCCAGTAGGGCCGCTGCTCACAGGTGAGTCACACCATCACCTCCCGGCCCCGCTGGGCAGCCCTGTTTGGAGGGGTGAGAATCCCACCCCCAGGCCTCCTGCTGAGCCGGTCCGCCCTCCCCGCCCTCTGAGAGCCGAGGCCCCACAATCCCCCTCTCACTGACCAGAGCCCCGGAGCAGCGGCTCCCGGTCAGACCGAGAGCGAGAGGCGGACCCCAGCAGCCGGCCGGCTCCGCTGATTGGGGCGCAGACACCCAGCGGGAGAGGCCTCCCTGGTCCGAGCCAAGGCCGCCCACTCAGCTCAGGGTCCTGCTGGCGGCCCGGGGGCCTGTGCGGGTCCTTGGCTCTTTCTCTTTGCATTGGTTGTTTTTATGGATTTGAGAGAGAGGACGAGAGGGGGTTAGTTTGTTGTTCACTGACTCAGGCCTCGTTGGTTGGTCCTTGAATGTGCCCTGAGCGGGGATGGGACCCACCAGCTTGGCGCACGGGGACGACGCTCTGACCCAGCGGTCAGCAAACTCCTCAGTCCACAGAGCCAAATACCAACAGGACAACGATCGAAATTTCCCTGGAGAGCCACACTTTTTAAACTTAAACTTCTTCTAACGCCACTTCTTCAACATAGACTCAGCCACACTCAAGGGGCCAAAGAGCCGCATGTGTCTCGAGAGCCACAGTTTGCCCACCACGGCTCTAACCAACTGAGCTACTCAACCAGGGCCCTTTCTCTCTCTCTTTCTTCTTTTCTTCTCCTCTCCTCTCCTCTCCTCTCCTCTCCTCTTCTCTTTCTTCTTCTCTCTCTTCTTCTCTCTCTTCTTCTTCTCCTCTCCTCTTCCCTCCCCTCCCCTTCCTTTCCCTTCCTTCCCTTCTCTCACCCCCCATCTCTCTCCTCTCTCCTCTCTGCTGTGGATGGGGGCTCTGAACTGCTGCTCAGGCCGCGTTCCTGGCACCACTGTCCGCAGCCGTCAAGTCCGATCCAAATGGGCCGATAAGGACACGGAGACGCTGCGATCCCTCTCTCCTCCATTTGGAGCGCTGAGGCCCAGGTGCGCTCATAACACAGCACGTCCCTGCCGGCGCGCAGGATGGTTTGGAGCAGAAAATGGTTCCCGGATTTTTCTCCGGAGCCGGTCAATAACGCTGGCGGCGTCCTGAGTGACAGCGCAGACAGGGCTCCGCGGCCCCGCCCTCGGCGCGGGGCGAGGGGGAGCCCGTGGCTCCGGAACCCCGGGCGCCCGGAGTTCTGTCCCGCCCGGCACGTGCCAGCCTCCCGCTGTGACACAGGCAGCCAGCGGCTGCAGAGAAGCAGGTGGCGTGTGTTCGTGAGGCAAACAGAGGGGGAGCAGGGGAATGGGGGGGGGGTTCTCCCCCAAAGAGGCCAAGTGGGGGACAGAACGGGCGGAGACCAGTGAAGACTTGGGGGTGGGGTGGGGTGGGTGGGTGGGGTGGGGTGGGGTGGCTGGGTGGGGTGGGTGAGATGGGGTGGGGGTGTAGTGGGGTGAGACGGGATGGGCTGGGGTGGGGTGGGTGGATGGGGTGGGGTGGGGTGTAATGGGGTGGGGTGGGGTGGGGTGTAGTGGGGTGGGTGGGGTGGGTGGGGTGGGTGGGGTGGGTTGGGTGGGTGGGGTGGGTGCGGGTCGGTTATGTGTAAGGTTATTGCAAACGCAGTCGTTCCGATGAGGGTCTCTGCAGGGAGGGCTCCGGGTGCCGCGCAGCTTGAGGGATCAAACTCAAGAAGACGTGGAAACCTCCACCCCCAACAACACTGCAGCGTGCCCCCTGGGGGTCAAATGGTGCAAACGCTCAAGTACCGTTTTCTTTCTTCTTTTTTTAAACATTGATGTCAGAGCTGAAGGGAGAGAGCGAGGGAGAGAAACATCAGTGATGAGAGAGAAACATGGACCGGCTGCCTCCTGCACGCCCCTCCCTGGGGATGGAGCCACCACCCGGGCCTGTGCCCCGACCAGGAATCTCGCTGTGACCTCCCGGTTCAGGGTCCACGCTCACCCACTGAGCCCGCCGGCCGGGGTGCGGGGGGGGAGGCCGGCGTGGACCCTCTCAGGTTGCGGCTCAGCATCTAGAGTTGCTGCCACCGCCGGCGAGGACGAGGAGGAGGAAGGCGCTGGGCCTCACACACGGGGTTCGGCAGAGAGTGGATTGAGGCGGACTCAGAGAGGAGTGTTCTGGAAACTTCTGCGCGTGGCCACTGGGAGGACAGAGGGGAATATCGGGGGCAGCGTCCTTGGTCCTGGGGACAGCGGAAGGAGCCGGGTGACCGTCCGGGGGAGCGGGTGGGCCGTGTGCTGGCTCGCGCCGGGGAATGCTGCCCAGCCCGGACACGCGAGGACGGCCAAGAGCCGGGGCCCCCGGGTGGGACCTCCGTGGCGTGCGCGCTGGATTCTGCGAACTTTTTCGTTTGCTTTTCAATCCTCGACCTGAGGACCCTTTCCCCGCTGATTTTCAGGGGTGTCTCCTGCACGGGGAGGGGATGCAACCGTGTCCTTGACTGGGATCCAACCCGGCGGGACCCTTTGGTCCGCAGGCCGAGCTCTACCCACTGAGCCACACTGGCCAGGGCTGCCAACGTCTTATAAATGGTGTGCGAGTCTTTCTGGAGGCTGCTGTAAAGGATGGCCGATGAGGAACTAGAGCGACTGAGAAACAGGCGTCCGCTCTGGGCCTGTCTCCCGGCCGCCCCGCTGGCCGGAGGGCTGCTCAGTGGCTTCTCCTCTAGGGGTTCCTCGGTTGCGTCGGGGGCCAGGGGTGGATTTCTGCCTCCTCGTGGGGTTTGGTGCCCGCTCTCCCTCCCGCCTCCCTCAGCGCCGGAGGTCTCTTCACTGCCAGCCTGAGGCCTGTCGGCTCGGAGATATTTATTGCCGCGTTTTAGCGAGTGATTTCCACCGCCCCCGGGCCCGTTTGCCAGGCTCGCATTCCGCATGGCATCTGCACTTTAATAAATTGCCTTCTCGGCACCGCCGGCCCGGCGTGTGCGTGTGCCTCCCTCGTTTTCCGATAGAATGCGCAAAACTGATAGATTTTACGGCGTCCCATCAGCCTTGCGTCGCTGGGGCGGACGCGTCGTGATTAATTAAAACAGGATAATTGTGGGGCCGGGGGAACAGGCCCGCGGATGCAGCTCGCTTTGACTCTGTGTGTGTTCACTTACATAACTCGTGGCCATGGGTGGGGTCTGCCTGCGTCTTTCCGTTTTGACCTTGATCCGCTCTGAATCAAGTGCCGCACTGGACTTTTCTCCTTCAGTCTTTTTGTTTGTTTGTTTGTTTGTTTAATATATGTTTTTATTGATTTCAGAGAGGAAGGGAGAGGGAGAGAGAGATAGAAACATCCACGATGAGAGAGAACCATGGACCGGCTGCCTTCTGCACGCCCCCCACTGGGGATGGAGCCCACAGCCCGGGCCTGTGCCCTGACCGGGAATCGAACCCTGACCTCTGGTTCCTAGGTGGACGCTCACCCCGGGGCCGCGCCGGCAGGCTCTCCTCCGGTCTTAAGCCGCATGTGGCTTCTTGCGTTGCTGGTTCCACGTTGTTTTCCTGGCCAGATGGAGCTGCTGCTGAGTTCCCTCCCCCTGCTGTTTCAGAAGTGGTCACGGATCCTCGTCATGACGCCAGGGACCCTCACCCGCCTGGGTCCCGGCTCAGAGCCATGACGGGACCACTTCCCTCAGGAGGGGCCTGTCCCCCCACCCCACCCTGCGCTGGCCTCCTCGCTGCCCCTGGCCGAGAACGGGGCAGGGCGTGACCCAGCGCTGAGGACGGAAACCTAGGGGAGCTGGGGACTTGGTTCCCCGCTGTGCCCTCTGAGGCCCAAGACCTCGCGAGAGCCTCCCGGGCCCCTGGGAGCAGGTGGAGAGGAGGGACCCGTGGCCCCCCTCCCGCTGAGCCCGTCTCCCCACGCGGGGAGCCCAGGCCACCCAGGGGGCGGGACACAGCCTCGGGGGCTGCTGAGGCCGCTGCGCCGGACCGCTGTCCGCCCAGCGTCTCTCCCCGGCAGCCGGGCCCTCCTTCCCTGTGGCTGACAGCAGCCCACCCGCCTCCCCTGACGGCGCTGCCACCGGGCGGATGTGAATCAGAGCGGCGGCTCCTCGCCCCGTCCCCTGGGACCTGCGGAGGGAGCGGGACCCGGCAAGCAGGCGCCCACCCCAGCCGGCACGCAGGTGGCTTCTGCCTCAGGGGTCCGCATGCGGCGCTGATCTACGTGCTCCACACCCGTCACCTCAGCATCGGCACTTATTCATCTCCCTGTGTGTGATTTCAATAATGTCACATTTAAACATGCAAGCCCCATAGGGTCCCGTGTCCAGGCCTGTTGGATGGAATCCCCGTGTCCAGGCATGTTGGGTGGAGTCCCCGTGTCCAGGCTGTGTCCAGGGATGTTGGACAGAGTCCCCGTGCCCAGCCATGTTGGGTGGAGTCCCCGTGCCCAGGCCGGGTTCAGGCCTGTTGGACGGACTGCAGAGCCCAATGTTACTCACCCACCCCGTGTAACTCTCGTGTTCGCTAGTATGTTTCATCTCGGGATCCAGGTCATAAAAAGCCTTTTACCATCGATCCTGCATCTCTCCTCGTGTCTGCCTCACTTCCAAGCTGCCGCAGCGCATACGGGCATTCAGTTTCTGTCTCGGATCTCATTGTCTCAGTTACGGAGGCCTGGAGCGTCCGCAGCCCGGGCTGACCGTGCTGGGTGTGAGACCCCCTTGAGCGTTCCCTGGCACTGTCTGTTCCGATCTCTCTGCTCTGGTCGGAGGAAACGGACGTCTCCAGCCTCGTGGGGTTCCCCTCCTCACATATACCAACGTGCATCCCGGCAAATATTAGGGGACCCTCTGGAGATCTGTCTCCGTGCAGGGTCCCCTCCCTGGAGTCACCCCACTAATCCCAGCTGTCCCAGCTCGTGGGAGCCCCCTCCTCTTCCTCATCGAGAAAGTGAGCCACGCCCGGCTGGGGTTGAGCGTTGACCCAGGAACCAAGAGGCCACCAGTTCGATTCCTGGTCAGGACACATGCCCAGGTTTTGGGCTTGATCCTCAATAGGGGGCATACAAGAGGCAGCCGATCAATGATTCTCTCTCATCGCTGATGCTTCTCTCTCTCTTTCCTGCTCCCTTTCTCTCTGACATCAATAAAAATATATTTTACAAATATTTTTAAAAGCCCCAGCCAGTTTGGCTCAGTGGCTAGAGCATTGGTCTGCGGACTAAAGCGTCCCCGGTTTGATCCCAATCAAGGACACGTACGTTGGTTGCAGGCTCCTCCCTGGCCCAGGCCCTGGTCAGGAGCCACCAGTAGATGTGTTTCTCTTACAGTGATATTTCTCTGTCTTTCCCTCTCTTTTCTACTCTCTCTAAAATCGATGCAAAAATATCCTTGGGTGAGGATTAAATATATATATATATATTAGAGGCCCTGGGCACAAAATTCATGCATGGGTAGGGTTCCTAGGCCTGGCTGGCGATCAGGGCCAATCTTTGGGGCAACCGGTGGGGCAATTGGGGGTCCCTGCTGGCACCCGCGTTGGCTGGCCTGGGGCCTGCAGGCTGGGGGCAGCTCCTGTGTTGAGTGTCTGCCCTCTGGTGGTCAGGGCAAGTCATAGCGACCGGTCGGTCCGCTGGTCAGTCAATTTGCATATTAGGCTTTTATTATATAGGATATAATCGATTTTAAAAAAGGGAAGTGCGGCTGCTGTGTTCTTTCCGGTTGGCCCTCCCTGTGTTAGAACTGGAACCGGCCTCCAGGCGGGATGCTGGGAGCGTCCCAGCTCACCTCTCTGAGCCCATCTGCCCCGGACACAGCTGTGTGCCTCGTGGCGTGGAATCCAGCACTGCTGTGGCCATATGTGTGCACACACCGGTTTTATCTTCTCAGTAACGGTCGCGGCAGCTTATTCTTAGAGGTTGGAAATAGCAACCTCGTCCTGCCATTGTCCTGTCTCCTGCGGGCCCCGCAGGGTCCCGGGATCTATGCTACGCAGATCTCGTCACGTGGCTTGGACGGGCGCTGTTTTCCCGGGAAGTTTGCACACCCGGCGGCATCGGCGCCGCGTCTCTCTTCCCACTTCGCGAGGAAGCACTGCCAGCGCCGCCATCTGGGCCTGGCGTTCTCCCCGTGGGAAGCTGGGAACTGCCGGTCCCGTTCCTTTATCGGATCCAGAGCGAGTCAGGTTTTCTCCTCCCGCTTGTATCCGATTCAGGAAATTTCGCTGTTTAAAAAAAAAAAAAAAAAATGCTTTTATTTCATTCACATTTCCTGACGTATCGGCATGCAGTTGCTCAAAATGGCGCCTCCTTTCTAGTGTTTTCTGTGAGAGGGTCCTTATGTTCCCTCCATCTCAATCCGAGAGCGGCAGTCTGTGCTTTCTCTCTTCCTGGGGATTCCTTTATTTTATTAGTCATTTCCGGGAGCCAATTTCCGTCCTCGTTAATTGTGTGTGTGTGTGTGTGTAGCATACATTCCTTTACTTTTATTATTATTTTTATTTCCTTAGTTTTTGGCTGCCTAATATTGATGTTCAGGTAGCTGGTTTTTAACACACGACGCTTCTGTCTGCATTTAAGGCCAAACATTTCTCCCCAGCCGCTACGTCGGCTGGACCCCAGCGTTGGTGCATCCTGTTTTCGCTCACACAGTCCCCGCAATGCCCTGGTGTTCGCTGTGGAAGGTTCTGGAAACCTTCTTAGCTGAGAAACATGGCGCTGAGCCCTGAGGGCATTTCCCATGGATTGTTTTGTTGGGGCTCCAACTTACCTATTCTCTGGTCCAAGATGCATCCTTAAAAGCACGTTCCCGTCGGACACTTGAGCCGGCTCGGTGAAGGTGTGAGGTGAAGCCGGACGCGCTGCAGCCTGTGCGTGGCGGTTACCGTGGCCGCAACCCCGGGTGGTGGGCGCTTCAGACTCCAAGGGCCACGGGTCCTCCCAGCTGCTCAGCCTGCTGTGACGCTGGTCCATCGGCACACGCAGGGCTGGGCGCTCTGTGTCAGCACCGGGGGCGTGTGCTTCCACCCCCCTCCCCCACTCCCCCTGCCAGGAGGCAGCGCAGGGGGAGCAGGCGGGGTCTCAGGGGTCCCCAGCGTCTGAGCTCCCTGAGCAGACCCTCACCCCCGCCTGAGCGCTGCTGGGCAGGGGAGACCTGTCCACGCGTCTGACTCCAGGACGGTTGGACCGAGGGAGACGCGCGTTCAGGAGCCCAGGGCTGAGCATCAGCGGCCCAGCGCCTCCGTTCTCCCCGACACGACACGCATCGCAATTCACCCACGACGGACAGGAACGGACTCCGTTTCCCCACGAGCCCCGAGGAGCCCTCCCGGTCCCTCCTGGTGGCTCGTTCTGGCCTCAGGCCTCAGCAGAGCCGGTGGGACAGGCAGTGGGGTCCCGGCTGCCCCCTGACTTCCCGGGGAGATGGGAAGGCGGGCGGGACGGGAACAGGCGGCGGTGAGTCTCCAGGGGAGGAGACACCCATGGCCTAGACGCTCCATCTCAGGCCCACGGGGCCCGGCACCTCCCAGCTGCCACCGAGGCCCAGCTGGACATGAGCTGAGCATGCGTGGGGACAGCTCCCCAGTCCCCTGAGCCCTGTCCCAAGCCCCGCCCACCAGCAGCCCTATCTCCTGTATGTCTGTGACCCTTCATCCCCCACCCCCCTCCCCCATCTCCCCCCAGCACAGCCTGGAGGAGGCCTCGGGGACGTGAACGGAGGCGGGACCCTCAGCACTGGCGTCGCCCAGGAGCTCAGCCCGCTCAGCGCTGGCGGGGCGATGGGTACCGGGAGCCAGGGGACACGGAGAGGGGAAGCGGAGCCCTCATAGCCACGTCACACGTCCTGTCACACGTCATCACCGGTGCCGACCGGCCAGCCCGCCACGCAGACCAACGCGGGACACGGGTCAGGGACACAGTGAAGAGCACCAGCACTCCGCCGGGCTCCCCGCGTCCCTCATCCCAGGGCCATGGCTTCTGGGAAACGGTGTGAAGCGGAGCCCAGTCTGAACACGGGCACGTGTGACTGGACGGGGGCCGCCCGCGGAGGGGAGGCCTGGCTGCTCTCTGCTCCCGGCCCGGCCCTCCCGGCACCGGCAGGGTGCCACCAGCCCTCATGTATCCCGTGGACAGCAGTCCCTGCCCCCGCGCCCAGGCCCCTCTCCTTGGAGCGCGATTGGCAGGAGCTGAACGTCCCACATGACACTGTCTTCGAGCTTCAGAGAGGCGTCGGCTGAGTGATTGCCAGGGAGAGCGAAAGAGGAAGGAATTAATGCCGACGCCCACTTCCTGCGCCTCTTCCTCTGAGGACAGCCCTCCCGCAGCCGGACCGGCCAGGGGCTCCCCGTGGTGCTGCCGCGGGTAAGAGATGCCTCCTCGCTCAGCGTGGCGCGTGGCGCGGGGCCGGATCTGTGCACACCGCCATCACACTCAACCCGCATCACTGTCCAGAGGACACGGCCGGATCCTCCATCCCCCCGCACCCGGCAGGCGTGCCAGTGAGGGAGACGGGGTGGGCACAGACGGTCTGTGTCTCCGGCTCATCCTCAGACCCCCTCCTCCTGTGCCATCTCCTGAGGGCCCGCCCTGCCGGGCTCCTCCTGCCTCCCGCCACCCCTGGGGTCGCCGAGGGCCCAGCATGGCACACCCCTCTCCTCCCCTCCCCTCCTCCCTCCCCCTCTCCTCCCAGACTTGCCTCCATATCTGTCTTATCACACCTGACCAATCAATACCTGATCAATCACACCACTCCTCTCTTCCCTTCCCCTCACCTGGCCCAGGGGCGCCTGAGCGGCAGAGGAATGAGGGAGGCGCCAGCCTAACGAGATACTTAGCGCGTCCACTGTGCTGAGCCTGGGCTCTCTTTCATCATTCATTCATTCATTCATTCACTGAAATCCTCACCCGAGCATATTTTCCCATTGATTTTCAGAGAGAGTGGGGGGGGGGGAAGCGGAGAGACGGAGAGAAGCACATGGATGGTGCCTCCGGCACACGCCCTGACCAGAGCCAGACCTGGGAGGGGCCTGCAACCGAGGTCCATGCCCCTGACCGGAATCAAACCCAGGACCCTTCTGTCTGCAGGCCGGCGCTCTATCCACTGAGCGTCACTGGCCAGGGCGGCCTGGGCTTGCTTCACGCTGAGATGGGGATGAGAGCACCCGCCTCACCGAGCGGTCAGAGGCTGGGAGAGCACGCCTGGAGCACGGCACCCGCTCTGGATTCCTGGTGCTGGTCCGTCATCTGGATTCCTGGTCTGGCGGACAGACCCCGGGCTCTGGGGCTTTGGGGGAGGCCAGGGAGGCCATGGAGTCCGGGAGCGATCAGCACTCAGTGTGTCTTCAATTGTTGACAAATGAATGAATGAATGAACCTGTGGTTTTCACGGTTCCTGTGAAAAGCATCGTTTTCTGAATTTTGGCTTTCTGCCTCGGTTTTCAGATCCTGGTTTCATGCGTTGAATTCAAGATGATAAGCTCATTGCCAATTATTCAGTCCCCGTGATGATGTATCAGGGTAATCATTTATTATGTAATTAGACAGGAAATAAGGCAGACAGGTGTGCAGAAATTACCGGCGGGTGGGCGGGCGGACGGGGTTCCTGCCAAGCCTGCCAGTGCTGGCCCTCCCCCTCTGCCCCCCTCCCCCTGCCGCCTTCCCCGCGGTGTTAATCTCACCTAAGTGGTTCTTAACACACGTGCGATGGCTCCATTCATTATGTGCTGCATTGTTTCCCAGGATCATTCTGCCGCTCGCTGGCAATTAGGCGGGCGTTCGCGTTAAGTGTGTGCCGGAGGGTGTGCTGAACAGGACGGTAATACAGTCATGGAAATTGAACTTGCGCTTGGAAGAGTCTGTCTTTTGGAGCTCGAGATGGCGACAGGAAAGGACAGGGAGAGTGGGTGACCACACGGAATAGTGCGTCTTGAATTGTTGATGAATGAATGAATGAATGAATGAGTGGCCAGAGGTTCCCAGCGCTTTACATGCTTCTCTCTCCACAAGGAGAAAGTAGCATCGTCCGTCCGCGGAGGCAGGCCTCTGGGGAGAACCGGAAGCGTCAGGGGAGAACCGGAAGCGTCCGTCCGCAGAGGCAGGCCTCCGGGGAGAACCGGAAGCGTCGTTTTGTTTTTTTTTCTCATCAAAAATGTACCGAGTGGGCACTGCCCTAGAGTGTGTGTTGGTCGAGAAGGGGAGGGAATAGCCGGCTTAGCTCAGTGGGTAGAGCATTGGCCTGTGGACTGAAGGGTCCCAGGTTCGATTCCAGTCAGGGGCATGTACCTTGGTTGTGGGCACATCCCCAGTGGGGGGGGGGTGCAGGAGGCAGCTGATGGATGTTTCTCTCTCATCAATGTTTCTAACTCTCTCTTCCTTGCTGTACAAATCAATAAAATATTTTTAAAGGGGGGGGAGGGAAGATTTCAATCTGTAATGCATGGGGGAAGATGAGTGTGAACCAGTCAGAACACACCTGAACATACACGAACATGCATGAACATACATGAGCCCCAACGCTGAGGCAGGCTCCTGGAGGACAGTGTGTTCATTGCTGATGCCTGAGATCCTGAGTAGCAATTGGGGCGAATAAATAAATAAATAAATAAATAAATAAATTGACTAACATCCTGGGAGGAGGCTGGGGATGAGCTGCTTTGGGGGTGAAGAGCTTTGCCAAAGAAGCCAGCTCTGGTCCGTGTGAGGCCACCTCCAGCCCGGGCGGTGGGAAAAGCTGGAGAGGCCCAGGCCAGACCCATGGGCTCTGCCAGAGCAGCAGACGGGCTGACGCCGTGTGCAGGCCGCATGGCTGCCAGCTCAGCACGTGCCCGATGCATGCAGAGCCCATCCGATCCCCAGAGACCGGGACGCTGTGATTCCGGGCATGTGGACATCTCTCTCTGACCGGCAGCGGGTCCCGGAGCCACCGGGAGAGAAGCCACACTGGGACCCGGGACACGCAGCTCAGACCTTTGATCGCTCCGGGAGGCCGCCGCACAGGCAGCCACAGTCAAACCGCGTTTCTCTAACACCCCCAGCTGGTTCCCTGCCATGTGGTTCACAGAAAACACGTCTCAGTGCCGGAACCAAAGTTCCGCCGTGTTCCTGACAGCCCTCCGGCGCTGATACCTCCCGGACGGAAAGCACCTCCGGGGACAGCCAGAGGAGGGTGCTTTGTGCTGGAGGGACGGAGGTAGCGCACAGTCTTAACACAGACAGACCGCCAGGGCGCTCCTCAGCGTGTGAGGGGAACGGCGGTCACAGGTGTAGGAAACAGTCACTGATTCGGATAAAGGAAAAGCAGTTGCTGCCAATAGCATTTCGGAGGCAGCTGGAGAGAGAGAGAGAGAGAGAGAGAGAGAGAGAGAGAGAGAGAGAGAGAGAGAAAGCTTTTCATCACATCCAAGTTATCCTCAGTAAGATTACAGCTGATTTCTCATCTTAAACCATGGAGGACACAAGGCATTGGAAGGACATATTCAAAGTGTTAGGAAAACAAACAACCGTCAACCAAGAATTCTATAACCAATAAAACTGTCAAAAGTGACATTTTTCAGACACACACACTCTGAGGATTAGTAGCCATGCTATGCAAGATATATTAAAAGCAATGTTTTAGGCTAAAAGATTGTGGCCAGAGACAGTAGTGCCAATCTATAAGGGGGAGGGGGGGTAGGGGAGCACCAATAAAAGTATGCATGTATCTACAAAAGTCAGCATAAATGCATATTTCACGATTCCCCTCTCAGCTGATTTAAAATGCTCTTGTCTCCGCTGACATTCCATAACCCCATAAACAAGTGGCCTTATGGCTCATGTAGGACCACATGCTTCACCTCTGTTGTTGGTGTTTCTTATTTAAAAATTGCTCCCAAGCACAGCACTGACAGGCGTCCTCGTGTCTCTAAGCGTAAGAGGGCTGTGAGGTGTGTGATGGGAAAAGTTAATGTGTGTTAAATACGCTTCCCTCAGGCATAGGTTATGGTGTGGAGGGCAGTGAGTTTGATGTCTGTGAGTAATGGTACACGTTCAGCCAAGGTGACTTAGCACAGAAGCACACACACAGACAAGGCTGCATATTGATCAGTTTTCGCAAGGGGCTCCCTGGACCCAGCCCTGTGCCTGCTGGGAACAATGGCTCAGGGTTCGCCAATCTAGAATGTGCAGTGCCTTTACAGGACACGGGAACCATGAATGCCAGAAATTGTCTTTGTGTCCCAACAATTCCACCCCTAGGCATATACCCAAAATAGATACACATCGGTTCCCCCAAAAGACATACACAAGAGTGTTTGTCGTAGCATTATTTTCAATAAACTGAGAAAGTTCCACCCAGAGAGTTAAAAAAGAGGGAGTGCAGGAGACAGTCAATTGATGATTCTCTCTCATTATTGGTGTTTCTCCCTCTCCTTCTCCCTTCCTCTCTGAAAGCAATAACAATCTATATAAATAAAAGGCTAACATCAAAGTGTCCTTTTGGGAGTTTGATCACTTGCTATGATGTGCACTGACCACCAGGGGGTGGCGAGGAATGAAGGAAGGCCCCAGCCAGCAGCCGGAAGGCCATGACTGGCCCTGATCGCCAGCCAGACCTAGGGACCCCACCTGTGTATGAATTTTGTGCATTGGACCTCTATATATGTAATAAAAATAGTGCAGAACTAATCTATGATGTTTGGGGTTGGGGCCACGTTTCCCTGTGGGTGGGCAGGTAGTGGGGTGGTTGGCGATGAACAGAGAAGGAGGAGCCTTCAGGAATGTTGATGATGTTCTGGCCACAGCAGTACCAGTACCGTAGTCCTCCCAGGAGGGAGGTGGCCTAGGCTGGACCAAGGCAGAATTGGCCAATGACTGAACGTTACATGGCATTGCCTATTTTTCAGACGTTGTTCATGGGTTGACTGGCCAACCATTGCCCCGGGCATCTTCCTCTTCCCCCAACAGAGAGAACTGGGAACACTTACTGGTCTGCGCCCTGGGACCGTGCTCACCGTCCCCCAGCAGTCTGCGTGTGGCTGAGCGTGGCGACCCACTCCCACCCCCACCCCAGAGAGGACACTCCTCAGCGACTGCCTGCTGGAACCGGCTGCTCAGATGCCGTGGTTCCCAGCCCAGGCGGCTCTCGGCCGTGGCCTGCTCGCCGCTGACGGTGAGAGCCACAGCCGCACACGCCTCCCGGGCTCAGACGCAGGGACGGACGGAGGGAGCCGGGGACGCCATCGCCCATAAAACCTGACGGCTGGCCGTGTTCCGCTTCTCCTTGCAACTTCCCCGTAAATTTTATGAGAAGGTGCATTCAACATCTTGTTACGGAGCCTTTTGCAGTGAGTGATAAATAATACACTAAAAGCCCTCGGCGTCCGCGTGGATTAAATATGGATGGAGGACCGGGGGATGGAAATAATGAGGCCCTTCTCAAGGCTGGAGAAGGAAAGTTATCCGACGGGCTCCCGTCTGCTGAGACGACCCTAGGCACCTCCCGGGGGCGCCATGCATTAGGACGGTGCACAGGCGGGTTCCACGGTCACTCGTGACAGTTCCCGGAGGCAGGGCCCTGGGGACAGGAGCGTTCTCTGCTCTGCTCGCCCGTGTTTCTCCGGGGCCGTGAACAGGATCTGACATGTACAGCCATGGATCATTAACTGTGTCCAGAGGAGCGGATCGATAGGAAAACCACTCAGCCCCAAGGGGAATGCGGCACCCCGCCAGGAGAGCAGAGCTGTGGCTTCGACCGCAGGCAGCGCGCCCAGCTCCCTAAGTCCCTCCTGGGACGAGCGCCAGCCCGCGGACGTGGGTTTGGTGAGTCAGACACGCAGAGCCCCGTCCTGGCCAGTGTGGCCCAGTGGATAGAGTGTCCGCCTGCGGACTGAGGGGTCCTGGGTTTGACTTTGGAGTCAAGGGCACATGCCGGGCTGCGGACTCCATCCCCAGTAGGGGGTGTGCTGGAGGCAGCTGATCCAGGATTTTCTCTCATCGCTGATGTTTCTATCTCCCTCTCCCTTCCTCTCTGAAAGGAAAGGAGAGCCCTCTAGTCCTCCCAGGAGAGAGGTGCCCTTGGCTGGTCAGAGGCAGAATTGGCATATCTCTCTCTCTCTCTCTCTCTCTCTCTCTATATATATATATATATATATATATATGCCTTAGTGACCATCTGACTGCTGGACCAGTGCTCTGGCCACCACGGGGCTGTGGCTCAGTGCACAGGAATGGGAACAGGGAACAGACTTATGATTCTCAGAGGAAAGTGGGGAGGGCTGAAGGTGGGAAGAGATTATTCAAATCTCTTCTATGGATACCATATAATACTATATATAAGTATATAGAGTATTTACACACGCATGGATTCGTGCACCAATGGGGTCCTCAGGCTGGCCTGCGGGAATCAGACTGAAACCAGCTCTCCGACATCCCCTGAGGGGTCCCGGATTGCGAGACGGCGCAGGCCAGGCCGAGGGACTCCCACCGGTGCACGAATCCATCTGCACATAATCTGCACATAATCCATCGATCCTGATGTTTCTCGCTGTTGAGGCAGGCCCGCCTGCCGTCACAAACATCCCACGTGCTGTCCAGAACAGGCATGTCAGAGATGCCATCAGGTCCGGCTGTGAGGACAGACTGCGGACACGGCTGTCCCCTGCTCTCCCCGTGGTCTGTCACTGTCAGAGGTGAGTGAAGGATGCTGCAGAGACACGACAGATTGCTCGCCGGGCGGTCGGTGGCCACTTTGACGCAGCTGTTGCTCCTGCCAAGGGAGTCACCTCCCTCCACCTGCGGGGAGAGACCAATGCCAGGAGGACTTGGCAGCGATGGGAGAAAAGCAAAACCCGGAACCAGCTGGGAAGACCTGCCTCACGGAGCCTGTTCCCCACCTGCTTTCTCCCAAGAAATCTGCTCCCGTCCGGTCCATCAGATGTCGAAGGTTAACAGTTTCCTGGGTCCTGGACATGCGGTGTCGATTGGAGGGAAGTAGACAATGCTTCCGGAAGCCAAGGGCAACCCAAAAGAATCCTATATCGTAAAAGCCTGATATGCAAAGTGTCTGGTAGTTCAGTCAGCCATTCAACCAATCAAAGCATAATATGCTAATAGGCTAAGGTCATTCAAGTGATCACTGTGATGTGCACTGACCACCAGGGGGCAGGTGCTCTGACCTGCAGTGAGCTTGCTGCTGGGGTTCGGCCAATTGGGACTGAGTGAGATGGCTGGACACGCCCTGGAGCCTCCCACGTCCCTGCCCGGCCCCCATTGTGCGCGGGCGCGGCCCTTTGGCCTGGCCTGCCCCCCCTCACAATCCAGGACCCCTCAGGGGATGTCGGAGAGCCAGTTTGGGCCTGATCCCACAAGCCAGGCTGAGAGACCCCGCAGGTGCAGGAATTTGTGCGCTGGGCCTCCAGTTCTGTCTATAAAAACGATATCAAGGAAAAGAAAAGTTGGAAAGCCAGGCTCTGAGGGGGTGCCAGGGGAGCGGGGAGGGGCGGTGTCTGTTGAGCAGCCGCTGTTACCAGGGACAGCGCTCGGCCTGATGCAGCGCCATCACCTGCACCTTCACGGCATTTCCTCCCACGCGGACTCGGCCCTGACGTCTCCACGTCAGGAACCGGGCAAGGCCCGGGGATCGGGGCGGCGCCAGGCACTCCGCACTCTCCTCCGGGAGCCGGACCGGGCCTGGAGTTCTCACGGCCGCACCGCTCCGGGCTGTCCGCTCCAGAGGCTCAGAAGCTGGAGCCGGAGAGCGGGCAGACGGAGGGAGCCAGGAGACAGGGAGACAGATAGGGAGACAGGCAGGGAGACAGGCAGGGAGACAGGGAGAGAGGAGACAGGGGGACAGGGAGCCAGGGAGATGGGGAGACAGGAGACAGGGAGACAGGAGAGAGGGAGACTGAGAGAGGAGACAGGGAGACAGGCAGGGAGAGAGGAGACAGGGAGACAGGGAGACAGATAGGGAGACAGGCAGGGAGACAGGCAGGGAGAGAGGAGACAGGGAGGGAGACAGGCAGGGAGACAGGCAGGGAGAGAGGGAGAGAGGAGACAGGGAGACAGATAGGGAGACAGGCAGGGAGACAGGCAGGGAGAGAGGAGACAGGGAGGGAGCCAGGAGACAGGGAGACAGATAGGGAGACAGGCAAGGAGACAGGCAGGGAGAGAGGAGACAGGAGACAGGGAGACAGGGAGCCGGAGAGATGGGGA
The DNA here is from genome assembly GCA_036971965.1 of Nyctalus aviator. NCBI lineage: Eukaryota > Metazoa > Chordata > Mammalia > Chiroptera > Vespertilionidae > Nyctalus > Nyctalus aviator. The sequence continues at coordinate 193,379,364 of CM072923.1, forward strand.
GACAGGAGACAGTGAGACAGGGAGCCGGAGAGATGGGGAGACAGGAGACAGGGAGACAGGGAGAGAGGAGACAGGAGACAGGGAGACAGGGAGACAGATAGGGAGACAGGCAGGGAGAGAGGAGACAGGAGACAGGGAGGGAGACAGGGACGGAGACAGGCAGGGAGACAGGGAGAGAGGATACAGGGAGCCAGGGAGCCAGGGAGATGGGGAGACAGGAGACAGGGAGGGAGACAGATAGGGAGACAGGAGACAGGGAGAGAGCCAGAGAGGGAGCCAGGGAGCCAGGGAGATGGGGAGATAAGGAGACAGGGAGACAGGGAGAGAGGAGACAGGAGACAGGGAGATAGGGAGCCAGGGAGCCGGGGAGATGGGGAGACAGGGAGACGGGGAGTCAGGGAGACAAACAGGGAAATGGGGAGACAGACGGGGAGACAGGGAGAGGGCTCTTTGCTCCTATTCAGGCCTCACCACCTCCCCCAACTCCACCTCTTCTCCCCCCTCTCCGCCTCTGCTGGGCCCTCATGTCTGGGCTTTATTTCGGTGTCTATCCTGTCTGCTCCCTCCCAGCCTCTCTCCCCGGAGCCGTGCTGGCGTCTGTGCGGCCAGCCCGCTGCCCCGCCCGGTCGCTCTGCCGCCGGGACACATCCTCACGGTGAGCAGCCCGGGAAGCGCAGCGATGTTCTCAGACACACGCCCGTCACAGCCCGCTGGCCGCCAGGAAATGGGTTTGAAGGCTCTTTAATTACCATCATCGCTTCTGGACGGCTGCGCTGTGATTTGCAAAATCTGCAGTTCCCTTGACACCGTGGTGAGCCTGCTCGGAACCGATTCTCCGGGAGCCACGGCGGGAAGAACCACACGCCAAGGTCACGGGCACGCCCTCCCCGGGCCCCATCGTCTGGGGGCTCCAGGGTGAACGCCTTTCCACATGTCACCCAGTCATACGCCCCCCCCCCACCCCGTTCTCCTGGGAGAAGGCGGTGATCGGCGGGCGCGGCTGGCAGTTCCCGCCACGGAAAGCGGCCTCTGCGGAGGATGCCTCCGGCCCGTCCCTGACACCCACCCCAGGCGGACCGTGTGTCCCCTCGAGGGACCCGGTTCCAGGCCCGGGCGGTTTTACGGACTTCCCCTCCCCTTCTCCCACCACCAGCCCCAACACCCCGTGGCTCGGCTCCCCGAGGGTGAGAACTCCATAGCCGCCACCGAAATGCTCCGTCCCAGGCCCCGTCGGAGACGGTGGGGAGGGAATGGCTCTCTCGCCGGGACCGCGCAGGGCTGCTGAGAGGGGGCTGCTGGGATACGCGGCTTCTAACGGGCGCAGAGGACACGGAGGCCTCAGTCCCAGGAGCGGGAGAGGATGTTGTCTGGACCCAGGGGACCCCCACGGACACGAAGCTCCTCCATCTATCTATCTATCTTATTTATATCTATCATCTATATCTATCTATTTCCTATCTATCATCTATCTATCATCTATCTCCTATCATTTATATCTATCTCCTACCTATCTATCTATATCTCTCTCCTCTCTATCATCTATCTATCATCTATCTCCTATCATTTATATCTATCTATCTAAATCTATCATCTATCTTCTATCATCTATCTATCTATCTATCTATCATCTATCTCCTATCATTTGTATCTATCTCCTATCTATCTATCTATCTATCTATCTAAATCTATCATCTATCTTGTATCATCTATCTCCTATCATCTATCTATCTATTTTTCTGTCATCTATCTCCTATCTACCATCTATCTCCTATCTATCATCTATCTCCTATCATTTATCTATCTCTATCTATTATCTATCTATCTATCATCTGTCTATCATCTATCTCCTATCATTTGTATCTATCTCCTATCTATCTATCTAAATCTATCATCTATCTCCTATCATCTATCTCCTATCTATCATCTATCTCCTATCATCTATCTCCTATCATGTATCTATCTCTATCTATTATCTATCTATTATCTATCTATCTATCTATCTATCTATCATCTATCTCCTGTCTACCATCTATCTCCTATCTATCACCTATCTCTTATCACGTATCTATCTCTATCTATTATCTATCTATTATCTATCTATCTATCTATCTATCTATCTATATCTATCTATCTATCACGTATCTCTCCCTCTCTCCCCTGTCTAGACACGGTGTAATTCTTTTCAAACTTGAAGACATCACTACCCGGTGCTGGAAGCTACCCACTGTCCGCACTCTCATGAAGGTGCAGCAGGGAATACAGGCTGTGGGACTTGGGCCTTCGCAGGGGCTGAAAGCTCTGCATGGGTTGTTCTGTCTGTGGAGACAACGTGCTCTAGGCCATCCCCTAACCTGATAACCTGTTACTGTTCACCACTTGCCTTTGACATCCGTGTTTGCTTGGCTGAGGGCAAACGTATATTCTAGTAAATAAAAGGCTCTGGTTCCGGAGATCCGGGAGCCCTCCACTGGGAGCAGGTCTCCGCCGGCTCCCCGGGCCTTCTCAATGCATAGCCCTTCTCCGGATCTGGAAGCCAAGCTGCGGGGGACGGCTTCTGCCTCTGGCGGAGTAAGAAGCAACAGGGTCAGGCCTGGGTCATAGATGCTTATGGCCTTGGCTTTCCCTTTGGTTAGAAGGAGGGGGGGGGGGGATTGGGGGGGGGGGGGAGGAAGACTAGGAGGGAGGGAGGGAGATAGGACTGAGCAGTGAACCGCAGCCGGAGGTGTGCATGGGGTCGGAGGGAGGGGGCGGAGAGGAAGCCCGGGTCCCGGGTCTGTTTGACCCCCTGGGTCCGTGAAGCAGGGGAGGAGCTGGAAGAGGAGGAGTCCTCCCGCCCAGCACCAGGAGGGCTAACACTTCATCACATCTCCGCACACACAGGCTCCTCCACTCCAGGTCCGCTCAGGTGAGCACAACCTGGCTGCTCACACAGGACCTCGCCGCCCGCCGTTCCCAGAGAGGCGCCCTCTTGTGTGCAGGAGGTCTGCCTGCGTCCTTGCACAAGCGTGCGTTTCGGAAAGCTGGCGGCCCAGGCCGTGCCCGTCGGGGAGCTGCCGGCGGTGAATGGCTCCGAGATGCCCGGGAAAGCCGGCCGTCCATGGACCGGAGCCCACCCCCCAGCGCAAGCCTCGGCCATATGCTGGCGCCACAGAAGCACAGGGCCGCCATATGGCCGCACCTGGCCGGGTCCGAGGGCGGCGGCTCAGTTCCGCAGCGCATGCTCTGACCCGCTCCTGGGGCTGGACCACGGCTGCCAGGCCTGGGAGGTGCCGGGTCACTGGGGCCGGGAGCGGGCCTGGTCCTGGGAGCTCACTGGGAGCCTCGGAGGGCCCGTCCCGCTCCGGTCGGTGCGTCTGACACACGTCTGTCCCCAGAGCCGCCCGGCAGCCCTCCGGCCGGCGTGCCCGGAGCCCGGCGGCGGGGAAGGCGCCAGCCCCTGACAGGTTAATTAACGTTCATTAGTCACCGGGCACACGGGCGGCTTGTCGCCAGCTCGTTAGTTTTCGCCAAATAAACGGTAAGACCCTCATTCTCCTCCACTGCCCCGGTGGCGGGGCCTGGGAGCTGCGGGGTGAGGCGGGCGCCTTGGGGGGAGGGGCCCTGCAGAGGACGAGGCCCGTCCTGCCCACAGCCAGTGCCCGGGAGCCCACACAGAGCTAGGGCGGGGGAGAGGGTGGCTGCTGCTGGCAGAGCCCAGGCCTGTGACTTTCTCTTTAATTCTTTATTGTTGAAACCGTTACCTGTGTCTCCTTTCCCCTCACTGCCTCCCCCCGCCCCGCCCCCAGCACATGCCCTCACCCCTTGGCTGCCCATCGCCTGGCCCGTGTGTGTGGTCCGGGGTCAGGGTTAGGGTTCGGGTTAGGGTTCGGGTTCAGGTTAGGGTTCGGGTTCGGGTTCGGGTTCGGGTTCGGGTTCGGGTTAGGGTTAGGGTTGCTGGGTTAGGGTTAGGATTAGGGTTAGTGTGTGAGTTAGGGTTAGGGTTAGGGTTAGGGTTAGGGTTAGGGATAGGGTTGGGTTAGAGTTAGGGTTAGGGTTAGGGTTGCTGGGTTAGGGTTAGGATTAGGGTTAGTGTGTGAGTTAGGGTTAGGGTTAGGGTTAGGGTTAGGGATAGGGTTGGGTTAGAGTTAGGGTTAGGGTTAGGGTTGCTGGGTTAGGGTTAGGATTAGGGTTAGGGTTAGGGTTAGGGTTAGTGTTGCTGGGTTAGGGTTAGGTTTAGTGTTAGGGTTAGGGTTAGGGTTGCTGGGTTAGGGTTAGGGTTGCTGGGTTAGGGTTAGGATTAGGGTTAGGGTTAGGGTTAGGGTTAGGGTTGCTGGGTTAGGGTTAGGGTTAGGGTTAGGGTTAGGGCTGCTGGGTTAGGGTTAGGGATAGGGTTAGGGTTAGGGTTAGGTTTAGTGTTAGGGTTAGGGTTAGGGCTGCTGGGTTAGGGTTAGGCTTAGGGTTAGGGTTGCTGGGTTAGGGTTAGGATTAGGGTTAGGGTTAGGGTTAAGTTTAGTGTTAGGGTTAGGGTTAGGGTTGCTGGGTTAGGATTAGGATTAGTGTTAGGGTTAGGGTTAGGGTTGCTGGGTTAGGGTTAGGGTTAGGATTGGGATTAGGGTTAGGGTTAGGGTTGCTGGGTTAGGGTTAGGGTTAGGATTAGTGTTAGGATTAGGGTTAGGGTTAGGGGTTAGGGTTAGGGTTAGGGTTAGGGTTAGGGTTAGGGTTAGGGCTGCTGGGTTAGGGTTAGGGATAAGGTTAGGGTTAGGGTTAGGTTTAGTGTTAGGGTTAGGGTTAGGGCTGCTGGGTTAGGGTTAGGGTTAGGGTTAGGGTTGCTGGGTTAGGGTTAGGGTTGCTGGGTTAGGGTTAGGATTAGTGTTAGGGTTAGGGTTAGGGTTAGAGTTAGGGCTTCTGGGTTAGGGTTAGGGTTAGGATTAGGGTTAGGGTTAGGGTTAGGGTTAGGGTTGCTGGGTTAGGGTTAGGGTCAGGATTAGGGTTAGGGTTAGGGTTAGGGTTAGGATTAGGGTTAGGGTTAGGGTTGCTGGGTTGGGGTTAAGGTTAGGGTTGCTGGGTTAGGGTTAGGTTTAGGGTTAGGGTTAGGGTTAGGGTTAGGGTTAGGACTGCTGGGTTAGGGTTAGGGTTAGAGTTAGGGTGTGGGTTAGGATTGGGGTTAGGGTCAGGGTTAGGGCTGCTGGCCCTGTTCTGAAGCCCCGCCTGTCTCTTCAGACGCGGAGTGAGGCTGTGAGACATCCTTGCAGACAGACAGGGGGCCTGTGCACAGATGTGGCCTCGGACTGGGTCCCTCTCCCCTGGGCCCTCTCCCGTTTCTAATGTTCCTACTGTAATCAAGGAGGCCATTGTTCTCCTCAAACCAGGAAGCAAGCAGCACCCAGACAAAGGCGCGCCCTGGGGCCGCCCGCCAGCAGCTGTGTAGGCACTTCCTGAGTCTCCTTCCCAGGATGTACCCCAGTGCCCCCAAACTTATTATCTCCCCGCCTGCTCCCACCCCGCCTGGCTCCATGCAGACACATCCTGTGGAGCTCAGCTCCCAGAAGCAAGGAAGTCCAGCAGCCATGGAGGGCGGGGCCAGAGAGATAACTTAACCGTCTGACAAGCACGCCTCATTCTGAATAATAGCTGCCTCCTGCCCCGGGGTGGCCCTGAGGGCCGCGTGCACCCCTCCCTTCACCGGGTGTGTGACCAGAGGGGTGGCGGGGGCAGGACCACTCTGCCTGGAATCCCGGTGATGGGAACCGCATGGCTGTGGACAGGCCAGGAGGGTCTGAGTGAGGAAGGCGGAGGCTTCAGACAATCCCGGTGCAGAGAGAGTGATCCATAAATGCTGCGGTGAATAAGCCACAGCGTCCCCAACAAAACTATCTTTATAAAAAAAGATATTTTATGTTTCAGAGAGGGAGAGAGAGGGAGAGAGGGAAAGATTCATGATGGGAGAGAATTCCTGGGTCTGTGCCGACTGGGAATCAAACTGTGACCTCCTGGTACACAGGCGGACGCTCAGCCCCTGAGCCCCGCCGGCCGGGCAAAGCCTCCATCTTCAAAGCAAACTAGCTCAGCTAACGACCATGACCTTGGTTCCCAGAACAAGAGAAAGGATATTCGGTGTTTTCTCAGCAGACGGGAGGTGAGTACACTATAACTCAATAACGATGAGTGAAAATGTAAATAGGCATGTCTAGCGTTATTACAATGTGAGAAGCAGTATGATTGCCCAGGCCTTGGTTCATGGAGGAAGAAATAGTTTCTGGAATGTTCTGCATTTTCTCAGAGAATGGAAATGGCCTGTGGACTGAGAAATCCCAGGTTCAGTCCCGGTCAAGGGCACATGCCCGTGTTGCGGGCTCAATCCCCAGTGTGGGGCGCCCAGGCGGCAGCCGATCCATGGTTCTAAAGGGGCGAGGAAGGGCAGGAGGGCCCTTCTTGGCATGCATTATTTCAGCTTTACTCACCCTGGGTCAGAATCCAGTCACATGACCACACCTAGCTGCAAGGGAGGCTGAGCACGGTGACACTGGACGTTGGTACAGAGGATTCCTTCACGAAAGGAGGAAAAGGGAGCTAGGTATTGGGAAGCCGCTGACCCTCTGTCTCGCACGAAGTACCCCTGGAAGGAGTTTGAAGGGACAGCCTCTTTCACTGGGAGAGCCCCGTGGTCGGCAAACCGCGGCTCGTGAGCCACATGCTGTTCTTTGGCCCCTTGAGTGTGGCTCTTCCACAAAATACCACAGCCTAGGGGAGTCTATGTTGAAGAAGTGGCATTAGAAGAAGTTTAAGTTTTGAAAATGTGGCTCTTAAAAGAAATTTTAATTTATGCGGCTCTGTGAACTGATGAGTTTGCTGACCACGGGCTAGCCTATGAGCAACATGGGGATCAGGTGCAGGGAAGGCGGGATGAAGGGAAAGGTAAGAAGCCCCCGAGGGAATAATGCCGGCCAGTTTTGGTGGCGGCCACCACAGGACATGGCTATTCCCCAGTGAAGAAGAGGCTGTTGGGAAAAGGCTCTGTCTCTGACACATACCCAATGAAGGACTGCGGGGAGGCTGTGACCGGAAGACCAAGGAGGGTGGTCACTGCACTGACCACCCTCCTTGGTCTTCCATCACATGATCTGCTCACATGACCTCGCTCACATGACCTCTGGTCACATGACCCGCTCACATGACCTTGCATGACCCGCTGCCCCAAACTGGCCCCTCCCCACCACCCGCCTGGGCGTCCTGTTCTGGGCACTGGTGCCTCTTCCCAGGAGAAGGGTCACGGGAGAGGAGGCTCCTCCCAGGCTGCCAGGCGGCTGCAGCCACAGCCCCGCCGCCTGCGAGACACCAATTAGCACCCGCCGAGCCGCCCAACAAAAGGCGCCGCCCAAGCGGGAGCCGAGCTCATTAGCGGAGCCGGCCGCGATTATTTATATCTCGCCTCTAATTAAAACTCTGGGAGCTAATTACAGCGACCCGCCCGCGCCACCAGCCAGGCTGCGGTCTTCACCTTGGCCGCATCCGCCCCTCGGCCCTCGCAGCTCAGCGGCTTTCCCTCGGGGAGCTCTGCCCTCCTCCTGAACCCCCGCCCTGAACCCCGTTCTCTGTGCTTTTCCTCAGCCCGGCCTCGGACGCTGTGTGGCTCTGACGGGGGAAGGGAACGCCTGCCACTGCCCCCTCCGGCTCCTCGGCGTCCACATGAATGTTTGCAGGACCGGCCCTCGCCGGTCTGGCTCAGTGGACGGAGCGCTGGAGCTTGGACTGAAGGGTCCCGGGTTTGAGTCTGGTCAAGGCCACGTACCTCGGCTGCAGGCTCGGTCCCCAGCCCAGGTCGAGCTGTGTAAGAGGCAACCAATCGATGTGTCTCTCTCACACCAGTGCTCCTCTCTCTCCCGCCGTTTCACTATCTCTAAAAAAAAAAAAAAGGAAAAATATCCTTGGGGGAGGGTAACAAATAAAAACCAAGTGTTTGCAGGAGAGGAGGCTCAGGCACAGCCAGGTCCCGTGTCCCGTAGCCGGTCCTGCCCAGCTGCTCCTCCGGTCCCCCAGGTGAGGCCGACCAGTGCCCCTGCCAGGGCCTCTCGTAAACACCACACGGATCAGTAGCCTTAGACCCAGCAGCGAACCAAACGGGGGCGGGACGGAGAGGGGGCGGCCCACGTACCTGAATTCCCCTCTGACAGCCCCAGCCCCAGCCCCAGGGGCTCAGCCAGGGGCTCTCCGGGCCTCACTGAGCCGATGAAGCGAGGGGACGAACCTCAGCCGGATGTGCCATGGGTGGCATCACCTCCATCACAGGACGCCACTCATCCATTCATCCGCACGCACCCGCCCTGTGTCCCCGGGCACGGTGTCCCCCACGGGGAGTGCAATGTGGGCACGTCCCAGCCACTGCGAGCACCGCCAGGTGCCACCGCAGGACGCAGCCACCCCAGGGATGGTCCTGGGGCGGGCACTCCAGTGCCCGGAAGCCATGTTTCCAGGCGGGCGGCCATGGGGGGACCTGGCATCAGGGAGGACCTGCTCCTGGGACTGCGCTGCGGGAGGAAGGAGAGCAGGCACGTGTGGGGGTGCTGGCCGGCCGGCCGCCCTCTGCGGGGAGCGGGGGGCCCTCTGGTCCCCGCGCCCAGGGGGCAGAGGGAGAGCGCAGGGGGGACGCCCCCATGTCCTGGGTGCCCGGCTCCCTGGGCAGACGGCGACAGCTCTGGCTTCATCAGCGGGAGGCCCCCCCCCCGCCAGGGGGCGCTTCTGGGACCCATAGGACAGGAGCCTCCCGCTCTCCCCCCCAGCGGGGCGGTCCCCCAACAACAGGACAGAGAGGGGAGAAGGAAGCTGGGCTGAGCCGGCGGTGACCCCCCACCCCCACCCCGGGCACAGGCCCAGAGAGAGCCGCCTCCCCAGGAGCTCCGTCCAGGACACACGGGAACCTCCCTCCCGCCTGCCGCCGGCCTCTCTCCCTGGAGGACAGACTCCGGGCTCTGGGCAGAGGAGCCGGGCCCGCAGCCGGGGTGAGCGAATCCGGCCAGGGGGCTGCTCCTCCTGGAGCGGGGGCGCAGCCACCAGGAAGGGTTATTAGGGTCACAAGGACCCAGCGCCTCCTCTGGCCGCCCGAGCCCGTGCCGTCCTGGTGGCGAGGTCATGGCTGGGCCGCGATGGGTCAGCGGCAGGACACGCATTGTCGTCTGTGGACAGCCTTGGGGGTCAGCACGGTGTTACACTGTGTGCCCCCCCCCTCCATCCCGCTGTGACAGGGAGAGCCGGCCAGCAGCCGGTCCCCGAAGCGGGATGACAGGAGCAGCGACCGGGGGTCATGGTGTGAGAATCCACGGGAGAGGAAGGGGCTTGTGTCCAGCCACCGGCACGTAGGGGCCGATGTGCCTTAGAGGAGCCTCATGGTCCCATCTTGGCCGGCCCAGGAGGGAGCTCACAGGCAGGAAAACACAAACAGCCGAGAACCGTCAGTGAGCTGGCGCTGTGCCGCTGTTCAACCTCACACAGGACACACGTGCGGCAAACCAGCGTCAGAGAGAATCTGAACCAGCCGAGGGCGGGCAGCTGCCTCCCGGGGGCAGGGGAGGCGGTGAGCGGGCTTTTCAAAGCAGGAGAGGGGCCCAAGACCCGGCTTCATGTCCTCCGAGGAAAGAAGGGCACTTCCAGAAAGAAACAGAAAAGAAAGAAAACACACCTCCCGCACCCTCTCGCTGATGGAATCTGCGCCTGGGTACTTTGTAACAGAAAAGCAGCCAGCTCCGGGGGGCTGGTCGACAATGCAAGATGAAGTAAAACGCCAAAACGAAAACAAGCCAATAAACAAAACAAAAAACCACAACACGGTAACTGTAAACAGTTACTGACTGTGGAAAGCAACGTCTGTGTCTTCTGGGATTGGACCTAGAGCTGCAGCCAAGCTATGGGGCGTGAAACAAGAAGACATCCTTGGCCCGGCTCCGGGTTATCGAGTCACCTGAGACGTCGGAGCTTTATGTAATTGGGGGATTTAAACGTGTCCGTCACCGTATCTGCAGGGACTCCTGAAGGAGGAGAGATCGCACGTGTAGCTTCCCAAGTATGGGGGCGGGTGAGGGGAGGGGAAGGAGAAAACACGTCAATTCAAAATGAAGTGTTAATAAAAGGGTATGGTTAAGAGGAAGAGAAACGCCAGGAAAAAAATAGGAAGGAGAAAAGAATCTTTATATATAAAAGCCTAATATGCAAAGTGTCCCCTCGGGAGTTCAACAGACCAGGAGCTCAATCGCTCGCTGCGACGTGCGCTGACCACCAGGAGGTGGCGCGGAACGAAGGAAGGCCCCGGGCAGCAGCCGCTAGGGGCCCTACCCGTGCACGAATTCCTCTAGGGCAGTCTAAAATGAACGCAGACCCATGGATCCTTGCAATCCATGTGACAGACGTGCCGCCATCTTTGCTGTCCATGAGTAACCCATCTAACACAGGAGCTTACCGTGAGAGGCAGCGTGCACAGGCAGAAGAAACATGAGGAACGGACGCCTTGGAGTCGAAGCCGGGATCCTGTCTCCGGGTCAGGCGCACGGGACTCAGAGACTAAGGCCGGGTCCTGAGAGCAGGAATGACAGAGCCGTGACTGACCAGAGGTATGGGATTCTAAGCAGGCACACAGCCGAGGGCAGAGGTCACAGTACACAGGGCAAAACTCACAAGTAAATAAGAGAGACACATAAAATGATAATTTCAATGAGAAAATGCTAAGTAACTGATTTACTATCTGAAAAGGGATTTACTATCGAGGAAAGGGAGGGAGGAAGACACTGAACATAAACTGTGCACCTATGGATGAGGACAATGGGGGATGGGGAGGGGTGGAGGGTGGGGTGGGAACCTGGTGGAGGGGGGAAGAAATGAGGAACCTTTGTAATAATGTGAACAATAAAGATTGATTAAAAAAATAAAAAATAAATAAAATAAAATAAATGATAATTTCAGAATCTAATAATCTGTTAGGAAATATGTATGCAGTAGATTTACATCAGCTGATTTAAAGCACGTGACCTAATGGACAATAGAATACGCTAGTGAAGGGAAACACACAGAGTGGTAAACAAACACACAGAGTGGTAAACAAACACAAACACCAAAGACTGATGCCACACGCAGCATGTACACAGATAAACATGGGCTAGGGCCCTGGCCCATGTGACTGGGGCGCTTAGAGCACCATCCTATGCACCAAAAGCTCCTGGGTTTGATCCCCCGTCGGGATGTGTGAGGGAGTCAATCAAATGATGTCTCTCCCTCTCTCTCTTTCTCTCTCTCTCTATCCTCCCCCCTTCCCATTTCCCCCAAAAATCAATGAAACTGTCCTTGGGTGAGGAATGATGTTGAAGCATAAAAAATGAATGAGAAGATCCTGTGAATAAATTCATTCGAACGACTTAGGAATTGATTTTTAAAGATAACTATAAAAAATGATATGTGTCTGGGAATCAAGAAACATTTACAAACACTTTAACCATAGAAGAAGTCATAATAGAAATGAGGATTCATGCCGACTAAGAAGATAATAAAAACAATACATACCAGAACCTAGTAGGGACATTACAAATATCCTTTGCGTGCCAATGGTAGAGGAGGAAAGTCTAAAAATGAATGAGAACATTTTTCACTGAGAGAAGACAGATAAATAATAGAATAAATATAAAATAAGTAGGTGAAGGTTAATAAAGATAAAAAAAGAAAGTAAAATACAGAAAATAAACATACAGAGGCTCGACAAAGCTAAAAACAATGGTTCTTTTTAATAAATCCAATAAAATCGATGACCCTTTAAAAAGATTGATCTAGAAAAAAAAAAAAAGGCACAAGTGAAAAAAATATGAAGAATGATGTTGTGGCATAAAAACGAATGAGAAGACCCTGTGGATGCATTCATTCGAATACATTAAAGCATCCGGGAAAATAAAAAATTCCCCACCACACACTCGAGCAGCAAACCAATCCCCTATTTACTTTGTTAAATCATTCGGATCAAACGGCTCAGAGAAGTGTCTCCGCCAAAATGAGTGAAATGTCATTTAGATCTCGAGCTGCATACTCCGGGCCCTGGGTTTGGCCCCACCTCCTGGCGACCCGGTGAATGAGTGACAGCCACAGCCTCCTGTCCCCTAAGCCCCGCGCCCCCGCTGCCGTCCATACCTCCCAGCACCATCACCTTTTAAAAAATATATATATTATTGATTTTTTACAGAGAGGAAGGGGGAGGGATAGGGAGCTAGAAACATCGATGAGAGAGAAACATCAATCAGCTGCCTCCTGCACACCCCCACCGGGGATGTGCCCGCAACCAAGGTCCATGCCCTTGACCAGAATCGAACCTGGGACCGTTCAGTCCACAGGCCGACGCTCTATCCACTGAGCAAACCGGCTTTGGCAGCATCATCACCTTTTAAAAAACATGTATTTTTATTGATGTCAGAGAGGAAGGGAGAGGGAGAGACAGAGAAGCATCAGTGAAGAGAGAGAATCATGCATCGGCTGCCTCCTGCACGCCCCCCACTGGGGATGGAGCCTGCAATCCGTGCCTGTGCCTGACCGGGAATCGAACTGTGACCTCCTGGTTCCTAGGTCGATGCTCAGCCCCTGAGCCCTGCCCGCCAGGCACATGACCCTCTCCTGCCCACCCGTGGGTGCTGCTTCATTTGGTGGTTTGTCTGCAGTGTGTTCCGGGCGGGGACCCTCCGTGGCCATTGGTCCAGGCTCCGTAGAGCCTCCTCCCACCCCAGCAGCCCCCTCTCCGTCCAGCTTCTGCACCCTGGGTCCGAGGCTGTGGACGGACTCTCTGATGGCTGTGCCCTCGGGATCTGCCCGAATTCTCCTGCTCCCCCTCCCCAGGCTTCTCCCCGCCCCCAGCCTCCTCCCGCCGTCCTGCCTGCAGCCCCGTTTGGACTGATGAGCGAGCCAAGGTCGGCGAGACCTTGAGCAGCCTCTGCGTCTGTGCGTCCCTGCGAAGCGGTGCGTTTCTCTGTGGCCGTGACGGTTGTCTCCTTGGTGTGCGGACACGGTCCCGCTTCGCCTTCCTTCCTCCCAGATGGGGAGAATCTCGTTTAAAAGGCGGGTCAGGGGAGCTCGGCCAGGGACAAGGCCGGGCCAGTCCAGGTCTCAGCGTGACTGTCTCTGCTCCGTTTCTCCAGCGCCCGGACAGCTGCCCCGCTGCCTGGCGAGCTTTGGGCTCTCACCAGTGAGCCGCCCGGGCCCCGCACAGGCCACGGCCCACGGGCCACGAGATGGCACTGGAGAACACAGGCCTCAGGCCAGCCAGGTCCGCACAGCCCAGGCGGGAGGCGGGGAACTGCCAGACCAGGAGGAGGGACGCAGTGTCACTGTTCTGCGTGGGGGCCCCAGGCAGAGCTGAGCTGAGGGGTGAGAAGAGGGACAGCCCGGAGCAGAAGGGGCGTCGGGTGAGGTTTGTGGCCCTTGTTCTGTCCGCGGCGTTGGGTTAGGCTCGGGCATCAGGGTTTCCCGTTGGCGCTGAGCCTCTGTCCTGCGAATCTGAGTCCTAAGCCGCAGCTTTTAAAACAGAAGCCGCGGCTGCCGTTCACGCAGGGTTTGGTCAGCGGAAAACCAGGGACAGACCCAAGCTCGCCGGGCCCTGGGTGCGAGCTCCCGGGAGCCGAGGGCTGACGTCAGGCTCCACGTTGGGCAGCGGAGCCGGAGGCCGCCCTGACGCTGGTGAAGCGCCGGTCACCGCGGCCGGAGGAGCTGGGCCCTGCAGGAACCACAGGAATCCGGGAGACGGGGGCTCACGGCGCAGGTGCGTCTGCCGGCGCTGCCACGCCGCGGGCGGAATAAAGACGTTCTTCTGGGGCCGTTGCGTCTCGCTCCCCGGAGCCGCCTCCATGACGCCGGGCCAGGACCGCCACGGGGGAATGGATGGAGGGTTTCCGGGTCTCGGGTTCCCACGGACGGATGCGCTGGGAGAAGCAGACAAACGCGCAGCCGCACGGACGGCTCTGAGAGCATCGCAGGCCCGGGGAGTGACACCGGAGAGCGGCATCTGCAGCCAACGTGCATGTCGCAGGCAGAAGGTTCTGGAAGGCAGCCAAGCGAGGAGCACACTCCCGCCTCCGGGCCCGTGTGGGGGAAGGGGGCAGTCAGCGCCCTGGGGTCTGAGGAAAAGCCGGGCGCGGTTTCACCCGGGCCGGGCACCCACAGGTGCTCCAGGGAGGCCGCGGCCCCGGCGCCCCCCGCGGGGCTCTGGGGAACCTGGTCCACGTCCCGGTGCCAGTGGGAGGCTCAGAGGGTGAGCATCACCTGCCCGAGGGGCACCCCTCGATGCCCCCCACCCCCCGGTCCTGGTGCAGAAAGCAGACCCTCCTCAGCGCTGGCATGAGCACAGATTTCTCGGGGCCATCAGGGCTGGAAGGTCGGGGGCCGGGGGGGCCCCCTCACTGCCCCAGCCCAGAGGGAGGCAGCAGGGAAAGCAGGAGCCGGCCGGCCTCCTAACGTCTCTCTCAGCCGTGCTGCCGCAGGCGCGTGGTCACGACCATCCCACGGGAAGAGCGTGTGACCGTAGCCCCACGGTGGGGGGAGGGGGGGAGAGGCAGAGCGCCAGCCGGGCCCGGGGGCGGCGGGGCTGCACCCTCACCTGTGTGCACGGTGCGGGAGAAGAGAGGGTTCCAGCCCTGAACACCTGGGGCGCCACAGTCACCCGCAGAGTGGCCCTGAGCCGCGCCGTGCCGCGAAGAGGTGGAAAGCCAGACCTGCTGGGAAGGTTCCGGAGTGAGCGGCCAGCACTCCGGCGAGGAGGAGGTGGGCCCCTCGGGGAGCAGGGCCGAGGGCTTTCTCACCGGTCGTGGGGCTTCCCCACGTGGTGAGGCCCCTGCATGTCCCTGTCCCTGCACCGTCCCTCACGCCCGGGCACCCTCACCAAGAGCAGCTGCGGGAGCTGCAGAGCGCCCGCCCTCCCGGGAGACATGGCCCTCCTGTGGACCCCTCCTCTTTCCAGTCATCGCTCACCATCCACACCTTCTCCTGCTTCCCCCGTGGTGTTTCCTGCCTTCTGGGGTCACCCCGTGAATGTCAGGGTGCTTCTCTGCCGAACCCCGGGCGCACCCACTCTCCCCCCCCCCCCAGGTGGTGTGTTAGTCTGAGCAGCCTGTGGCCGTGCTGGGAAGGGCTTCCTATTCCCTCGTCAACCCAGCCCACCATCCCCCCGAGACTCAGGGAGCCCTACCCTGATTCCTTCCTCCCATTTCACCTTGGAACACCCCTTATGCACCCCCCCCATGCCGGGCCGCTCACAATGCGGGTGCTCTCAGAGCCGCCTGAGCCCGGGGGGCGGTGGACGGAGGCTCCGGGCTCCGGGTCCAGGGGTTTGGGTTGATGTGGGCGGGCAGGGGTGTGGTTCCCCACCGGGCAGAGACAAGGCTCCCAAAGGGGGTGGCTGCACCCCGGGACCACCACCTCCAGGAACCCCGACTCCCGTGGGACTGTGCAGGGTGAGCCCGAGCTCTCGGTGGGTGAGCCTGGCCGGCGGGCTCAGGGGCTGAGCACCAATCTAAGAACCAGGAGATCCCCATCCTGTTCTGGTCAGGGCACCGCCCAGGCGGGGGCCTCGATCCCCAAAAGAGAGCGTGCAGGTTACAGGAGGCAGCCGGTCCATGATTCTCTCTCATCACGGATGTCTCTCTCCCTCCTTCCCCCTTTCCCTTCCTCTCTGGAACCCATAAACACATGTTTTTAAAAATCCTCCCGGGTGATTCTGCTGCAGATGGAGAGCCACCTGCTTGGCCTTGACCCACGGCGCAGCCCGTGTCACCGGAGCCGGCGGCGCCCGGAGCGCTGGCTTCCCCCATCCTGAGGAGGGGCGTCCCGGAGATGGCGAGGGCGGACGCTGCGGGAGGAAGAACATTTTCCCTGCCCCCTCGGCTCCCCAGCTGGGCTCTGTTTGCAAACTGCGCCGGGGAACGAGGGAACGGCGAGCAGATGTTTAACGGCATGCCCGCCCGGGAGCCCGAAGCGGGGAGAGCACGGCTGATGTAAAACCCGCCCCAGAACAATGGATGGAGGGACCGGCCAGACAAAGGGAAGGGACTGAGCCTCTGGGGGGCAGAGTGTGGGCAGGCGGTGCCTGGGAGGGACTCGCTGCAGGTCCCCCTGGCGCTGTCCCTGGTGCTGATCAGGGCCTGGCGCTGGCTCCCCGTCACCTCCTGTCCCTCAGGCAGAAAGGGGAGGGGGCTCCTTTGCAAATGTGTGTCCTGTTTGGGGGTAGATGTGGAAGGGTGCAGAGCTGTTCTTGCCTCTGCTTCTTCCAATCGTCTTCCGCCCCAAAGAATTCCTGTGCCAGCGTGGCACATCTGGGGCTGGCACGTTCTGCCCCCGCCCTCAGCGCTCTCTCTGCCTCCTCGTTCCTCTCCCCACGGAGCTCGGTGGAGTGTCAGCACCCGCCTGGGCCATGCCGGGTTCCCAGGGGCCTCCTGGCTCCAATCGGGGAGGGGTCCCCGGGAAGAGAGAGAATTCCTCATGGTGAAACGTAGAAGCCGGCACTGGAGCTTCCTCGGGCTGGGGGTAGATGCTGCCCCCATGGTGACCGCTGGCCTTCCCGGCAGCCTCGGGCTCCGTCTGCGGACGGACCTGTGTCTTTTGACACGTCCATGGTGCGGGGACCAGAGCCAGAAATATCGCCCGGGGCAGCGTCGGGTCCAGAACCACCTGCAGGGGCTGTTCTGGACCCGGCGCTGCCCCGGGCGATATTTCTTCCCGTGTCGCGGGCAGAGGAAGGCTCGGGAGAAGAGAAGGTCATCTGGTCCCCGAGAGGCCCCGCCGCGCGGTGAGACGCATCGGCCTTAATGTGTGGGATGCATTCCGCCACGACCGTGACCGTCATTAGGAATGGGCCTCCGTGTCACTGCCCGAGCCGTCCGGTGAGGAATGTGTCCTCCGAGTGGCAGAACGCATTAGAGGGCCCGCAGCCGGCCCGGTCAGCCGAGCACGCCGGTGCTCCATCCTCCGGAGGAAATTAAGCCATTTATTGGAGGACACGGGTTCAGGGCCGTGGCAAGGCAGCCTGACATTTCCATAAGTTAATGGAATGCGTGTGGCTGGCATAATCTGCTGTGGGGGCATCCATCTCTCCTCCCTGAAGTCCGGAGGAGGCTTCGGGCATCGGACGGACGGGACTCAGGCCAATGACAGTACATGAGGGTCCAGGGCCAACGACGGGCCTGCCTGATGAGGAGCTCTCCCCCACGCTCACACTCACCTGCTCACACTCACACTCACCCACTCACACTCACCCACTCACACTCACCCACTCACTCACCCACTCACACTCACCCACTCACTCACCCACTCACACTCACCCAGACACACACTCACCCACTCACTCACACACTCTAATATTCACTCACACACTCACACTCACCTGCTCACACTCACACTCACCTGCTAACGCTCACACTCACCCAGACACACACTCAGTCACTCACTCACACACTCTAGCATTCACTCACACTCACACTCACCCGTTCATACACACTCACACACTCACTCAAACATTCAGGGTTTGATCCCGGTCTAGGGCACAGGCCTGGGTTGTGGGCTCAATCCCCAGTAGGGGCGTGCAGGAGGCAGCTGATCAGTGATTCTCTCTCGTCATGGATGTTTCTCTCTCTCTCCTTCTTCCTCTCAGAAACCAATTAAAAAAAAAATTTTTTTTAAAGAAACATATAACAAAGCACCTTCTATGCAGCCTGGGGATTACATGCTCAGGCAACACCCGCCCGTCTTGCCAAACCACCTCCATCCACATTTGGTGATTAAGGCCGGGAACCAGGAACCTCCCGCTCGGGGCGGGTCAGCACACCCGGGGATCCCCTCCCCGAGGACTTCGCGCTGAGCACGGAAGCTCGGTCCTGGGCAGGGCCACTCTGGCGGGCAGGGCGGTGTTTGATTTTCTTCTAATAGATTTGTCATTTTACTTCACGCCGCCCGTGCCATTGACCCAGGAACCTCAATTTCAAAGCCATTAAAATCTAATTTTCCACAGGGTGCCCCCAAGAGATTGACTAACTTTCAAAGAATAATTCATTTTCTTTGAGGGGGAAAAAAATGCACATCTCTCCCTGTGTCTTATTTTTATTCCCCAAAGTGAGGCAGGGACGTGGCTGCCGGCTCCTCTGTTATTGTTCTCCGCGGCATCTTTCTCGCCAAAGCCCGTAAGTGCCCCTCCGACAGAGCGAGGGCCGGCGGCTGGGGCGCGGAGGCCGCGTGCCGCGGGGGACCCCGCTTGCGGACGCGTGCACGGAAAGGACCCCCTGCGGCGGCTCACCTTCCGGGAATCAGGACAGAGGCTCAAGGTTGTTTGTGTTGGAAAATAACAGATTTTGTTTAAAAAAAAAAAAATGGAGCAGAAACGTGCTCCCAGGGCAGAGCGGTGCCGAGGGCTGCCACGGCGTCTGAGAACGCCGAAGGTCAGTGTGCCCCAAGTGTTGGACTGATCCTCTCCCCTCAGATTCCGGGATCAGAACACGCAGGGCCACGCGGGCAGGTGCTGTGGACCCGCGTACAGAGGCCTGAGTCGATGGGTGAGAAGCACGTGGCTACGTGGAGCCCGTGACACTCAGTTCCCGGCGCAGTGCAATCTGGGATTATGGGACCCAGAACGAGCGTCAATGGACAGATTGGGGCGGCTCTGTGGGGCTGGATGGACCTCCGAGTGTTGTCAGTGTGAACTTCCCGGTCTCAGTGACTGTGCTATGGTTACGTAAGATTTTTAAATACAGACCATAGGCTCGTGCATGAAATTTGTGCATGGGGGGGGGTGGCCCTCAGCCCAGCCTGCACCCTCTCACAGTCCGGGACCCCTCGGGGGATGTCTGACTGCCCACTTAGGCCCCCTCCCTGTGTTAAGCGTCTGCCCCCTGGTGGTCAGGGCATGTCATAGCGACTGGTCGTTCTGGTTGTTCTGCCATAAAGGTCGCTTAGGCTTTTATTATATAGATGTTTTTATTGATTTCAGAGAGGAAGGGAGAGGTGGAGAGAGATAAAAACACCAAAGATGAAAGAATCATCCATCAACTGCCTCCTGCATGCCCCTTACTGGGGATCGAGCCTGCAACCTGGGCATGTGACCTTGACCGGAATCAAACCTGGGACCCTTCCGTCCACAGGCCGATGCTCTATCCACTGAGCCACACCGGTTAGGGCGGGCTACATAAGATTTAACTTCGGGGGCAGCTGGGTGATGGGTCTAGGAGAACGTTGCCTGTGATTCCTACGGTGTTTTCTGTGAGTCGACTATCGCTGGAGAACAAACACTGAAGAGGAATGTGTGCAGCCCTGGTCAGGAAGGAGGACCCAGGAGCACCTCCCAGCTCTAGGGCCCCCGGTGGGACGTCTTGGAGCCCATGGGGAAAATGCCGGAATCACACCCCAGACCAGCATCTCCTAAAGGCCACGGCTTCTTCTAGAACCAGGCTGTGCTGCGGGGTCCCCCGGGGGAATGTCTGCACTGGCCGGGCAGAGTCGGGAGAGGAGAGGCTCTGCCCCCTGGTGGGCGGAGAGGGTCATGGCAGCGCACCGCGGCGCCCGTTGTACGGTGGTTGGCCCAGAGCAGATGGTTGGCCCAGTGAGGCCTCTGGAGGCCGACGCCTGCAGGTCACGTCATGGACGGTGAGCGCGCCAGGCACAAGCTTTCCGGAAGGCGTGTCCACGGGAACACGCCTCCATCCGAGGACACTGTTGGAGCTGGTCCTGAAGGAGCACCGCCATGGAGACGGGGAAGAGGGGGGTGACAGGACCGCACAGAGGAGAGGGAGGAGCACGCCGGACTTCGAGTCCACGTGGGCCCAGAGCGGAGGGGAGGCAGCAGCAGGGAGTGAGGTGAAGGCCGTGGTTACCGAGGGGACATCTCCCAGGAGCCGGGGACGCCCGGGCGGGTGTATGAGCGAGCCGGGTTTCCCCCGAGTCCAAGGAGCCCGGGGGTGACCGTCAATGCTCCCATCCCCCACAAGGCGAGCCTCTCTCTGGCTCCTTCGTTGTATGGAAGCCTGGGCGTTCCCTTAGCTCCAGCCCAGCACGTCCAGGAGCCACGGGCCTCAGCCCCAGAGGCTCAGGGGAGTAGACAGAGGGGAGCAGGGAGGGCCTGGGGCACAGGGCCTCAGGGGGGAACCCACTCCTGCATCGTGGCTGGCAGCGGAGCAGGGACCCCCCTCTTCCCCTCCCCTACCCCTGTGTGTGTCAGGTCAGATCCAACACGGATGAGAGCAGCCCTCACTGGTCACGTGAAGGTTCACGCGGTGGGGGGATGCCCAGGCCCCCAGCCGCCGGGCCACAGGGAGTGGGGTCGGGAGTGGGATTGGGGTCCCGGCCCAAAGGCAGAAACACAAGGTCTTGCCACGGCAGGGCCCCTCAGGAGGGAACCGAGGCCAAGACCCCGGCAGCCTGCTCTTCCCGCCCAGGGCCCGTGGGGGGGGGGAGGAGGGGGGAGAGGGGGGCGGCCCCGGGAGCCGTCAGAGACAGGTTGGGGGTAGCCCTGGGGAACAGGCCCAGGAGGTTTGGATGATCCGCCAGGTGCGGGCGTGTGTCTCAGAGGCTGCCCTCCCAGCACTCAGCTCACCCTGCCCCCACCCCGGCTTTGCTTCTGCGCACCCCCCCTCCCGCCCCCGCTCCAGGCCCCCCTCTGAGACCCGCGGAGGCGGCGCTGTTGGAGGTTGGCCAGCCTCCTTCTCAGCATGACTTGGGGAGGCGTGAGCCAATCAAGCATCAAAATAAGGCAACTCAGAGCCAAGGCGTGGGACGCGCTCTGGAGGCCGTTCTAGCTCCCCCTACGCCTGCCCGCCTGCGGGGCGTGGAGTGGTGTGGCGTGGCGGGGGGCCTGCCCGCCTGCGGGGCGTGGCGAGGGGCCCTCTGGCCTGCGGGGCGTGGCGAGGGCCGTTAGCTGAGTTCGGGAGTGACCGCGGAGCTGGGGGTTCCGCCTGTGGCTCCTGGAATTCCCACTGGATTCCTAAGACACGGGTGTGGCTCGTTCCCATTTCACAGAGGTGACCGTGGAGGCCCAGGGAGCTCAGGCCCTCGCTCAAGGCGGCACAGCTCAGCAGGGGCGGGAGTGAGGCCCGGGCCGTCCTGCGAGTCACCCGGGCAGAAGCTCCTCCCCCGCAGACACGCTCCCTGGCCTCCTGTCCCCGCACCGGCCGCGCTCAGCCAGCGCTCCTGGACCCTGAGCCGGCTGCACCCTGAGCCAGAGCTCCACACGGCGGGGCCGTGTGGGGAGCGGGAGGAGGAGGGACCCCGTCGCCTCTCTTCACAGCCGAGCTCTTAGGATGTGTGTCACGCTGCCACTGCGCCCACGTCTCTGCCACGTGGAACGTTCAAGATCTCATTAGGCAGAGAGTGCGCCACGCGACTCCGTCTGGGTGCCGGCCGAGTGAGTGCAATCAGGCAGGACCCCAAGTGCCTTCGGAGCGTGTGATGGGGAGCAGCATGTGGAGGAGGGGAGCAGCATGTGGGGGGGCAGGAGCAGCTGCAGCCCTTGGGTTCCTGCATGCAGTCCCTGCCCCCAGCTTCTGTTCCCACAGAGCCGTGTTTCCCCACATCATTCACTATCTGCCCCCACCCCCCATCTCACACACACACACACACACAAAGACACCGAGACACACACAGAGACACCGAGACACACACACAGAGAAACACACACAGAGAAACACACACACACACACACACACGCACAGAGACACAGACACAGACACACACACAGACACACACACACAGAGACACAGACACACACACAGAAACACCGAGACACACACACAGAAACACACACACACGCACAGAGACACAGAGACACAGACACACACGCATGCACAGATGCACACAGACATGCACAGACACATACACACATACACACACAGACACACACAGAGACACACACACAGAGATATACTCACAGACACACACACACACACATAGAGACACACATACAGAGACACACTCACAGACACACACACTCACAGACACACACACACACACAGAGACACACACAGACACACAGAGACACACACACAGAGACACACTCACAGACACACACACACACACACAGAGACACACACACAGACACACACACACACACACAGAGACACACACACACAGATACACTCACAGACACACACACACACACACACACACACACAGGCCTCTCCAAAGCACCATCTGTAGTGAAGCCAGCATTTCCCTGGGGCCACCTGCCTCTGCGCAGACTCTGAGCTGGGGATCCTAACTCGATGCAGAGAAACCCCAGTCCTGTGGGAGTGCCGGTGCTCACACTCACACGCGCACACACGCGCACACACGCGCACACACCTGCGTGCACACATATGCCCCACCTCGCCGCAGCCCAGGTGTCCGCCCGGTGCACGGCCCTCACCAGCCTCGGGAGCGGCGGAGCGCACGTGTCTGTCTCCATCCGAGGCCGGAACCCTCTCTGAAGGGGGAGGCGCTGGTGCGGTGCTTCCGGCTCCAGCAGAGCTTCAAGGTCATCCCGCCCGCTCCGGGCAGGATGAGTCCCCGGGGCCTGGGAGCAGCCAGCAGCCCCTCCCCCGCCGCCCGCCCTGCGTCCCCAAGCTCCCTCGCCCAGCCTGGCGCCCTCTGACCTCTGCCTCCTGGACCCGGTCTCGAGCCCCGAGCCTCCTCCCTGGAGGTGCCCACCCCACGCTCCCCGGCTGTCCCCGCTCCCTGGCTGCTTCCGCTCCACACCTCACCCCGAGTTCAAGGTCTTCGCGGGAGGGTGTTCCTGCGGGGCGCCCTGTGTCCGCACCCAGCATCTCCAGGTGACCCGTCTTCTCTGCCCCCACGTGGAAACCGCTCCCCTCACCTGTGCAACCCAGCCTCCCAGCCGGGCCCCCCCCACCCCCCCGCCGTGTTTCCGGGGGACCTCAGCCCCGTCAGGCAGCCCTAACCAGAGAGGCGCGTTTCCTCAGCCCTGCAGCTCTTAAACCCAAGTCCAAGGTCGGGGTTCCTTTGCCGAACTCCTCCTTACGCCCCCCCCTCCCCCTGTGACCATGAGGGGGGCCAGCAGGCAGCCCCCAAACACCTCCCTGTGGAGAGGCCTGTGGTGAGACCGGGAGGGAGGCCCCGGGATTGGCCTGAGCTCCGGGCGTGGTGAAGGGCAGGAGTTGGTTATAGGGCGTCGGGGGGAGGTCAGAGGGCACACGGACAACGGCCGCCCGCAGGATCCAGAACTCACTCGGGCCTGCGGGAACCGTGGCAGAGGAGGGAGTGGCGCAGCTGGTTCACGGGGGCCCTGCAGCCAGCCCTGTGCCCCGAGGTCTGGAGAGGCCGGGCACGGCTGACCGGCAGTGGCTCCGACACGGCAGGAAGTGGTACTCCCCACCCCCTCCCTCCCGCCCCTTCCACTCTCATCCCACCGCCTGGTCCTGGTCCCAGCAATGCCCAGGACACATGGGCACCGGCCAGCGTGCGAGGGGCCCCGGGGGAGGGGGGTCCACTCCTCCACGTGCGAACCGCCGCCCAGAGCCGAGTTCTGACGCTGCCCCGGCCTGCGATGGGCATTGCAGCAAAGTGACCGGCGGCTCTGAGCAGGTCATGGCTCCGCTGGGTCCTCTCAGGAAAGACGGCACTTCTAGGAAAACCAGACAGGACCGGGGAGGGGAGAGGGGACCCGGGAGGGCAGAGGGGACCCGGGAGGGCAGAGGGGACCCGGGAGGGCAGAGGGGACCCGGGAGGGCAGAGGGGACCCGGGAGGGGAGAGGGGACCCGGGCAGGAGAGGGGACCCGGGCAGGGAGAGGGGACCCGTGAGGGGAGAGGGGACCCGTGAGGGGAGAGGGGACCCGGGAGGGCAGAGGGGACCCGGGAGGGCAGAGGGGACCCGGGAGGGCAGAGAGGACCCGGGAGGGCAGAGGGGACCCGGGAGGGCAGAGGGGACCCGGGAGGGCAGAGGGGACCCGGGAGGGCAGAGGGGACCCGGGAGGGCAGAGGGGACCCGGGCGGGGAGAGGGGACCCGGGAGGGCAGAGGGGACCCGGGAGGGCAGAGGGGACCCGGGAGGGGAGAGGGGACCCGGGCGGGGAGAGGGGACCCGGGAGGGCAGAGGGGACCCGGGAGGGCAGAGGGGACCCGGGAGGGCAGAGGGGACCCGGGAGGGCAGAGGGGACCCGGGCGGGGAGAGGGGACCCGTGAGGGGAGAGGGGACCCGGGAGGGCAGAGGGGACCCGGGAGGGAGAGGGGACCCGGGAGGGCAGAGGGGACCCGGGAGGGGAGAGGGGACCCGGGAGGGGAGAGGGGACCCGGGCGGGGAGAGAGGGGACCCAGGAGGGCAGAGAGGACCCGGGAGGGAGAGGGGACCCGGGAGGGCAGAGGGGACCCGGGAGGGGAGAGGGGACCCGGGAGGGGAGAGGGGACCCGGGCGGGGAGAGAGGGGACCCAGGAGGGCAGAGAGGACCCGGGAGGGCAGAGGGGACCCGGGCGGGGAGAGGGGACCCGGGAGGGCAGAGAGGACCCGGGGCGGGGAGAGGGGACCCGTGAGGGGAGAGGGGACCCGGGAGGGCAGAGGGGACCCGGGAGGGCAGAGGGGACCCGGGAGGGGAGAGGGGACCCGTGAGGGGAGAGGGGACCCAGGAGGGGAGAGGGGACCCAGGCGGGGAGAGGGGACCCGGGAGGGAGAGGGGACCCGGGAGGGCAGAGGGGACCCGGGAGGGAGAGGGGACCCGGGAGGGCAGAGGGGACCCGGGAGGGCAGAGGGGACCCGGGCGGGGAGAGGGGACCCGGGAGGGCAGAGGGGACCCGGGAGGGGAGAGGGGACCCGTGAGGGGAGAGGGGACCCAGGAGGGGAGAGGGGACCCGGGAGGGCAGAGGGGACCCGGGAGGGGAGAGGGGACCCGTGAGGGGAGAGGGGACCCAGGAGGGGAGAGGGGACCCGGGCGGGGAGAGGGGACCCGGGCAGGAGAGGGGACCCGGGAGGGCAGAGAGGACCCGGGCGGGGAGAGAGGACCCGGGAGGGCAGAGGGGACCCGGGAGGGCAGAGGGGACCCGGGCGGGGAGAGGGGACCCGTGAGGGGAGAGGGGACCCGGGAGGGAGAGGGGACCCGGGAGGGCAGAGGGGACCCGGGAGGGAGAGGGGACCCGGGAGGGCAGAGGGGACCCGGGAGGGCAGAGGGGACCCGGGAGGGCAGAGGGGACCCGTGAGGGGAGAGGGGACCCGGGAGGGCAGAGGGGACCCGGGAGGGAGAGGGGACCCGGGAGGGCAGAGGGGACCCGGGAGGGGAGAGGGGACCCGTGAGGGGAGAGGGGACCCAGGAGGGGAGAGGGGACCCAGGCGGGGAGAGGGGATCTGGGAGGGGAGAGGGGACTGAGGCAGGGAGGTGGGACAGGGCGGCGTTTGGAAACGCAGGGGCTCCAGGAGCCTCGTGGCCCCGGGAAACATGAAAATCTCAGCGCCTGTGCAGCGTGGCCTGTCAGACACGCTTTCCTGAGCCCGATCCAAAGGCCAGCGCCTATGAACACGCGTGTCTGGCTGACGTGACAGCAGACCTGTGGGCGAGAAGCTGCGTGAGAGGGAGAGGGAGAGGGAGGGAGCCAGCTGGAGGCTGCATTCAGGGGCGTGTTGGGGAGTGAGGAGCGGCAGCCGGGCCCGCAGGGGACACGCACAGAGCAGAACAGACACATGGAGGAGCGGGAGGCAGAGGCTGCCTGTGTGTGTGTGGGGGGGGGGAGCGGGGGGAGGCCGAGGACTACGTGGGTTTTTGGAGGCATGGGGTGTCCCGGGGCCTCTGGATGTGCAGACAGTGCCCTTGGCGTAGAGGGTACAGGTGGTGCAGGCTGGCCTCCCAGGGGCCTGGTGGTGAGCCCAGCTCGGCACCCCAATAGCAGGCGAGTGGAGGGTGCCCTTGCACCTCCAGGGGGGGGGGGGTGTGCTGTGCCAAGGGGGAGGAGCGGTGAGTGCCTGTCACTGTGCTGAAGGCCCAGAGTGGCCAGACAGATGGGCCACCCCTACAGCCGGTGTCATTTGGTGGGAGTGCCGCGGGGTGCTGGTCTTCCTAGCGAACCGGGCACCTGGTGAGGAGGCCGGGGGGTTGGGGAGGGGGGTGAGCAGAGGTCATGAGACAGGAACGGCAGCAGATGGAGTCAGAGAGGAGATGGATGGTCTTCTGGGCCCAACAGGGAAGGCCGCACCCTGTAGGGCCGAGGCAATGGGGCAGGAAGGGGTGACGCAGGCCTGGTAGGTCCGGAGGCCAGAGGAAGGGTGGCAGGTCCTGGAGGGGTGAGAGTGAGGCCGAGGGGGCCAGAGGAAGGGGGGGCAGGTCCTGGAGGGGTGAGAGTGAGGCCGAGGGGGCCAGAGGAAGGGAGGGGGCAGGTCCTGGAGGGGTGAGGGTGAGGCCGAGGGGGCCAGAGGAAGGTGGGGCAGGTCCTGGGGGGGTGAGAGGGAGGCCGGGGGGGCCAGAGGAAGGGGGGGCAGGTCCTGGAGGGGTGAGAGTGAGGCTGAGGGGGCCAGAGGAAGGGGTGGCAGGTCCTGGAGGGGTGAGAGTGAGGCCGCGGGGACCAGAGGAAGGGGGGGCAGGTCCTGGAGGGGTGAGAGTGAGGCCGAGGGGGCCAGAGGAAGGGGGGGCAGGTCCTGGAAGGGTGAGAGTGAGGCCGAGGGGACCAGAGGAAGGTGGGGCAGGTCCTGGAGGGGTGAGAGTGAGGCTGAGGGGACCAGAGGAAGGGAGGGGGCAGGTCCTAAAGGGGTGAGAGTGAGGCCGCGGGCAGACCCCCGGCGAAGAGGGAAGGGGGGCCGCCCTGCGGGACCTGGGAGCCCCGGGAAGAACCTCGGCTCTGACCCCAAGACACGGCTGCTGCCGCCTGGGAGTGGCGAGGCCGCCGGCCCTGGTCCCCCCAAGGCCCTCCCTCCCCGGGGTGTGGACGGAGGCAGGACGGGGGGAGGACCGTGGGAGCGGCAGACTCATTTCACAGCCGCCGCCATAATCCGGGGCCGCCAGGAGACTGCGCCCCGGAGATAAGGCCTGGAACGTGACGCCCCAGAGGCATCGCCCTCTATGTCTCCTCTGAGCTCCCCGCTCTCTCTCTCCCCCCCAAAATCCCGCCCCCCCTGCACTCCCCCAGCACTCGCTGTGGCCCAGGCAGCCACGCTCAGACAGGGCGCTGCTTTCCAGCTGGCTGGCGAACGGTTATAAGGGAAGGCGTTTCACGGCACTGATCACCACCCATTGTCCGCGTTAATTTTATGGACGGGAACGGGAGCGCCCGTGTCTGTCCCTGTGGCTCCGGCCCCGCCCGCGGTCACAGGCTCCAGAGCAAAGGCCATTGCCCGCGGCCCGGCCCGGGGCGGTATCTGGCACCCGCTCTTTTTCTTTTTAAAAATAATATGTTTTTATTGATTTCAGAGAGGAAGGGAGGGGAGAGAGAGAGAGAGAGAAGCACCCGTGATGAGAGAGGATCATGATCGGCTGCCCCTTGGGGGCCCATAACCCGGGCATGGGCCCTGACTGGGAATCGAACTCGGGACCTCCTGGTTCACGGGTCGGCACTCAGCCCCGGAGCCCCGCTGGCTGGGCCGGGCCACACCGATCCACCCGCCACGGAAGGAAGGCGAACTGCGCAGAGAGCGTCCTTCAGGCGCGTGTGAGGCCGAGCGTGGCCCTGACCGTGTGGCTCCGTGGCGGCGGTCCGCCCCGCCCGGCGTGAGCGCCGAGGACACGCCCCAGAACAGCCGCACAGGGACCCGCACCCCCACGCGCCGGAGAGCCCCCGTGCCGGCCCCCGTGCTGCCCGGGGGAGGTGCTCACGGGAGCTCCGGCGGGGGGGGGCATTTGGGGGACGGTGATGGAGTCAGACCTCACCAGCGTCCCAGGAGGGTCCCACTCAGGTGCTCTCCCAGGGACAGGGCGGGCACGGCTGCCTTCAGGCTCACAGGGCCTGCTTCCTCTCTATCGCCGGTCAGAGGAGGCCCGGGAAGGTCTTACCCGGCACAGACTCCGCCAGGAGGGAGCTGGCCATCGGCACAGGAACACCGAGGCTGCCCGCCGGCCGGTCTCAGGGGCTGAGGGTCCACCTGTGAACCCGGAGGTCAGGGTTCGATTCCCGGTCAGGGCACAGGCCTGGGTTGCAGCTCGATCACCAGTGGGGGGGGTACAGGAGGCAGCCGATCCATGGGTCTCTCGTCATTGATGGTTCTCTCCCTCCCCCTTCCTCTCTGAAATCAATAAAATTATATATTTTTTTAAAAAAAAACACCAGGTCTGCCTCCAATCCTGAAACACCAACTGAGCTCCCTCCCGGTCCCCCCCATGTGGGCAGGTCACCCCTCCCAGCCCAGGGGTGCGTGCTCGGTCCCTAAGGCACCGGAGTCCAGACAGCAGCCTCTGCTCTAAGGAGACAGCGGCCGTGAAAACGGCCTGTGAGGATGGGGGGGGGGGGTGTCGGTGGGGGTGGGGGGGGGGGTGGGGGTGCCCGTGAAGACTAGGGGGTACCGGTGAGTCTCTGTGAGGATGAGGGGGGTACCTGTGAGGACAGGGAGGGGGGTACCTGTGAGGACGGGGAGGGGGGTACCTGTGAGGACCGGGAGGAGGGGTACTTGTAGGGGGGGGTACCTGTGAGGATGAGGGGGTGCCGGTGAGTCCTGGGGCTGTGGGATGGGACCCGGGTTTAGGGGCCCTCTGTTTCAGGAGAATTGGGGTGGGAGCAGGACAGGGCCGGGTGAGGGTCCCTGAGGAAGGGAACTGGAGGGGGTGGGCAGGCGGTAACCTCAGGCCCCGGGAGGACGAGGACCACAGGTGCTCCGGGTCCCAGCAGGCGCTCCGGGTCCCGGCAGGCCCTCCGGGTCCCGGCAGGCCCTCCGCGCTGAAGGTGCCCCCGCCGGCCCCTCTGCGAACCGGGGGGCGGCACCCCGGGGAGTCTGGTCTGAGCTCTGTCCTCCCATGGGCACAGGCTGGCAGGAGCCCGGACACCCGCTCACCTCCACCTCCCCAGACAAATGCCAGCTTCTCCTTTGCCCTTGATGGGCCCCAAGGTCGGCACAGGAAGCGATCCACAGGGGGCTCAGGAGGCAGGGGTCAGGGGGCGTCACGGTCGCTATGACGACCAGCTGGGCCCGGGAGAAGGGAGCCAGGCGCCTCCCCTGCACCTGTCTTCCTCTCGCCAGGAACTCAGAGGGAGCTGGGGGCAGGCTGTCAGCGGGTCCTCCTCCCCGAGGACTTTTAAAGGCACAGCGCACACTCCTCCTGCTCCCCCCGCCCTGCCCCAGGCGGTCACACGGACCCCATCTGGAGCCCGGCCTCCGCTCTGGGATGGACCCTGACCTTCTCAGGAGTGAGCGGCTCAGACACCCCACGCCGCAGCTGCCTCTCTGCGAGCTCGTGGGGAGCCCTGTTCCATGGAGGAAATGCGCTCTGGGTGTGGACGCCACTCAGCTGAGACCCGGAAGCTTCTGGAACCGAGTCCCCGGGCGGCACTGAGAAGCCGCCTGAGCTGGGCCCTAGCAGCCGGGCGAGGTGCGGGAGGAATTCATCTTGAGGACAGGCCGCGGGGCCTCCTGTAAAAGCAAAGCCCCCGTCGTGGGTGGAGGGGGAGATGCCCGCTCCGGGCCGTTGGCGTGTCCCGGCCCCGGGAGCGAGGGCTTCAGCCCCACGCGGGCTCTGCTGCGGCTTCCGCTCCAGAGTCCGTCCCAGGCGCTTCCACCCGCACCTTCCCGGACCCGTCTGCACGCCTAGCGGTGGTGCACGTGCGTCTGGGGCGCTCACACCCGCTGTGCGAGCGCATCCCTGTGTGCACCGTTTTCCCATGGGACAGCCGTCCGTCCCCACTCCCCACAGCGGCACGGATTTGCTGTGACTGCGAGAGGGGCCGCGGTGCCCCCGCCGAGGGGCTGGACAGCAGGGCCGCCGTGTCTTGGCGTCTGTGCTGCTTCCAGGTCGTGGCCGGCGCCTGCCCCTGTGGGGCCTGCGGGGCCTTCATGTGGGGCGTATGACCCGCAGGGACGCATCCAATGTCAGACACGCGGTTCCCTGGCCGCGCGAGAGGGAAGGTCTTTCCCGCGTTCCAGCCGATCCGTCCGCTCTTCTGAGTGTCTGCTCTGGCCTCGAACGGCCATCTCTGAGTAGCTGGCATCGCTCACAGTGACTCCAGGAATGGTTCACTGAGAATGAGGGTTTCCGTGCAGGACACTAATCCGTCCTCACCAGCCACGTTCTCCATGGGGTCGTGTGCCCAGTTCCCAACATTGAATTGTGCCCCCAGGCTACATGGTCACAGCCAGACCCTGCCTGTCCGGCCTGGATGGTGTCAATGGTGCTGACTTGAGCTGAATACGGGGCCCAGCATGTACACACATGTGCATGCGCATACACACACACACACACACGCAGACACATATGCATGCGTCCACATGCACATAAGCAAGCACGCACACATGTAGGTGTGCACATGCATACACATACGTGCAAATGTGCAAGTGTATATACGTGTGTGTGCATGAGTGCACACACATGCACACACATGAGGCGTATCAGGGAGGCAGGACTTGGGGGGGCAGCCTTGGTGCCAAAGATTCAAATTCCACAGGGGAAGAGCGGGCGGAGCTGGCTGGGGCCGCGGGCGCGCTCATCACAGGCATGTGCTCCATCGCTCGGGAGCCAAGGCCTTCCTCCCTTCCTCCCACGGAGGTCACCACCCCCCGCAGAGCGTCCCCTCCGGCCCGGTTCCCCTCGGCCGAGCTGCCCCCGAACCGAAGCCCCCCCGGGAGCGCCCTGCGGGAGGCCATCTCCCCGTGGAGCGGGGACGGCTGGCGGGTGGGACCAGCCCGCAGAGCCCCACGTCCGCCAGGCCGCCCCCGAAGCACTGTGCTCTCTGCGGACGGGGTCCCACGGCGGGGGTGGCACTGACCCTCCGTCTGCGTTCACCACCTGTTCAGCCGTCAGAGGAAGGGGTGGCTGAGCGGGACCAGCACCACGTGACCGCACAGTGGCCCGCCGGGGGGACACACACCTCAACAGCCTTCCGTGGCCGGGCCCTGCGACAGGCTGAGTCCACGTTACTCACAGAGGGTGTTCGTGTCCCCGGTGCTGAGCGAGGCCGGGAGCTGAGCGAGGCCGGGAGCTGAGCGAGGCCGGGGAGCTGAGCGAGGCCGGGAGCTGAGAGAGGCCGGGGAGCTGAGCGAGGCCGGGAGCTGAGCGAGGCCGGGAGCTGAGCGAGGCCGGGGAGCTGAGCGAGGCCGGGGAGCTGAGCGAGGCCGGGGAGCTGAGCGAGGCCGGGAGCTGAGCGAGGCCGGGAGCTGAGAGAGGCCGGGGAGCTGAGCGAGGCCGGGGAGCTGAGAGAGGCCGGGGAGCTGAGCGAGGCCGGGAGCTGAGCGAGGCCGGGGAGCTGAGCGAGGCCGGGGAGCTGAGAGAGGCCGGGGAGCTGAGCGAGGCCGGGGAGCTGAGCGAGGCCGGGAACTGAGCGAGGTCGGGGAGCTGAGCGAGGCCGGGAGCTGAGCGAGGCCGGGAGCTGAGCGAGGCCGGGGAGCTGAGCGAGGCCGGGAACTGAGTGAGGCCAGGAGCTGAGCGAGGCCGGGGAGCTGAGCTACCCTGCCGAGACAGAACGCCGACACACGTGGTTCTCGAGATGGGGTGATGGGGTGCCACGGAGGCCTGAATGCCCCCAGGAGCCTCGAGAGCCCCGGGACAGGGCCGATGGGGTCCAGACACTCCCCATCCAGACACTCCCCTCGTCTGGAAAATAAGATTCTAAAGGCCATGCTCCCAAGATCTGCAGCCCCGGGGTCTAACGAAGGCGGCCATCTGAAGGATGCGCTCCGAGCCGAGGCCTTTGTTTCTGTCTCACATTCCTGACTCGTCACTATCAGTGCCGTCCCCTTAGTGTCTCCCCCCTCTCAACACCCCCCGCCCCCCAAGCTCCACCGGCCTGTGGGCAGCCCTCACCCCCTGCCAGCTCCCTCTATTCCCGAAGGAGACAGGGAGACAGGACGGCCCTGACATTCTCTGCAGAGGACAGACCAATACACAAGGAAAAGCGGTCTTTGTGTGTCTCATTGTGTGCCCTGTGAATGAATGAGCCAGGAGCCAAACAGGAAGTGCGTTCACAAAGAGTTTTACATTTTAAAAGAAATGCTCTGCTAAGGCTTGATTGCAGGAACTTCCCTTTGATCTCCCAGTGTTTGCCTGGAGGACTGGGAGCCGTGGGCCGGTGGGGGTGTGGGTGGGTGGGGGTGACGCTGTGGAGAGGGCTCACGGGCAGTGCCCTGGGCCGCGGGACTACCCTGTCCACCCCCGTTCTGCACCAGGAAGGGCAGAGGGGCATCTTGC
Source organism: Nyctalus aviator (assembly GCA_036971965.1). Taxonomy (NCBI): domain Eukaryota; kingdom Metazoa; phylum Chordata; class Mammalia; order Chiroptera; family Vespertilionidae; genus Nyctalus; species Nyctalus aviator. The sequence continues at coordinate 193,411,613 of CM072923.1, forward strand.
TGCCACCAGCCCCGTCTCTCCACCTCTATCCACAGAACGCCAGCGCCTGGCAGCCCTGTGAGCCGTCAGTCGGGAAGGCAAGCCGGCCCCTGTGCCCGCTCAAGCGCTGGTTTGCGTGTGACAGTCATTTCAGCGCCGCCGAGCGGAACGGCACATCTGCGGCTCCCGGAGGGATCGGCCGCCGCAGCCCGGAGAGGCCCAGATGGGAGCGGACAGATGTCGGCGGAGGCCGCACGCAGCTCCTGACTCTGCAGACACCGTGTTTCCTGGTTAAACGTTCACCGAGGACCCGCTTCTCCGGAAGCCACGCCAGGGAGCAGCACCTGGCGCCCGCGGGGCTTCTGGCAGGAACGCGCGGTGACAGCCGCCGGCTCCCGCCTGACCCCCCCTGAGCGCCCGCGGGGAGCGCGGTCCGCCCTCTCACCGCCTCACCGGCCTCGGGAGCAGCCCTCGCCATGCGCTCGGCGATGTCGGACACGGCGCCCGGGCAGAGAGGAGGAGAGGACGGGCAAGTTGCCAGGGGGTCATCCCAGAGCCGCGGTTCCCCGCCTTCCTGACGCCGCGGCCCTTCAATACAGCTCCCCTTAATGTTCTCTCATCAGCCCACATGGGATGATTGCCAGCAGCTACTACAAACTCTTTTCACTACTGAGGAGAGAGAGAGGATTCTATTGGAAGCATGGAAGAATGCACCTGGAACAGATGGACGACCCACCCAGCTTCCCAACATCATTGAAACAGCCTTCCCTTTCCAGACCTGACTGGGATTTCAACCCGGCAGAAGGTAGGGAGCGACTGACAGTCTATCGCCAGACTCTAGTGGCTGGCCTCCGTGGGGCAGCGAGACGTCCCACTAATTTGGCTAAGGTAAGAGAGGTTATACAGGGGGCCACAGAACCCCCGTCAGTATTTCTTGAGCGCTTAATGGAAGCTTTCAGGCGCTACACCCCATTTGACCCTACCTCGGAGGGGCAAAGGGCTTCCGTAGCTATGGCTTTTATAGGGCAGTCAGCATTAGATATTAAGAGAAAGTTGCAGAGAGTAGAAGGGTTACAGGATTACACCCTACAGGATTTAGTCAAGGAGGCAGAGAAAGTGTATCATAAGAGAGTAACTGAGGAGGAAAAAGAGCAAAGAAAAGAAAAGGAAAGAGAGGAAAGAGAAAACAAAAGGGATCGTAAGCAGGAGAAGAACCTGACACGGATTTTGGCCACAGTAGTAGATGAGAGAGGCCAGGAACAAACCCAGAGCAGGGCTAAAAAGTCAGGTAACCTGGGCAACTGCACCCCATTAGACAAAGATCAGTGTACCTACTGCAAGGAAAAAGGTCACTGGGCTAGAGAGTGCCCTAAGAAGAAAAAGAACAGGTCCTTCAAGAAAGTGTTAGCCCTGGAGGCGGGGAAGGGGCTCGGAACCCCTCCCCGAGCCTAGGGTAACACTAGAGGTGGAGGGGAATCCACTCGGTCCTACTCGAGCCGGCTGGATCCATCTCCCACAAGAAATTGTGGGTCATAGGAGCCACGGGGCACCAGCAGTACTCATGGACTACCCGAAGAACAGTAGACTTAGGAACGGGACGGGTAACCCACTCGTTTCTGGTCATCCCTGAGTGCCCTGTGCCTCTACTTCGGGGAGATCTCTTAACCAAAATGGGAGCCCAGATTACCTTCACCCCTGACGGCCCGGAGGTGACCCAAAGCAAGAAAATGGCTACCGCCCTGACCATACGTCTAGATGATGAACATAGACTTTTTGAAGAACAGGGAGCAGAGGTAAATCACATAAATGACTGGTTGAACAGGTATCCGGGGGGCATGGGCCGAGACGGCTGAAACAGGACTAGCCTCAGAAAGGCTGCCCATGGTCATAGAGCTTAAGGCCACTTCTACTCCTGTGGCTGTACGCCAGTACCCCATGACTAAGGAGACCCGGGAAGGGGTTAGGCCCCATATCCAGCGCCTCCTTCAGCAGGGCATCTTAGTGAAGTGCCAGTCACCATGGAACACTCCCCTGTTACCTGTTAAGAAGCCCGGCACAGGAGACTATCGCCCGGTACAGGACTTAAGGGAAGTGAACAACCAGGTGCAGGATATCCACCCCACTGTACCTAACCCTTACAACTTATTGAGCTCTCTTCCCCCGGATCATATTTGGTATACTGTCTTGGATTTAAAGGACGCTTTCTTCTGCTTGTGACTGCACCCTTCCAGCCAGAGCATCTTTGCATTCGAGTGGAGGGACCCTGATTCTGGGACTACAGGCCAACTGACCTGGACCCGCTAACGGTCATTGCCCCCCACTCTTTGGAGAGCATCATCAGACAGCCCCCTGATCGGTGGTTGTCCAACGCTCACATGACGCACTACCAGAGTCTCCTACTGAATGGAGACAGGATCCAGTTCGGACTGCCTGCCATCCTCAACCCAGCTACCCTATTACCTGACACGTCCACCCAGGGGAGTGTGCTGCATACCTGTCAAGAGATACTGGCAGAGGAAACGGGGACTCGAAGGGACCTCCGAGACCAGCCCTTGCCAGACGCTCAGCTGACCTGGTTCACTGATGGAAGCAGCTACATAATAGAAGGTAAAAGGGTGGCCGGCGCGGCGGTAGTAGATGATGAGCAAGTTATCTGGGCAAGCAGCCTGCCTGAAGGGACGTCAGCTCAGAAGGCCGAGTTACTAGCTCTGACTCAGATACCTTTGCTATTGCCCATATCCACGGGGCTATCTACCGGCAGCGGGGGCTACTGACCTCGGCAGGGAAGGAAATCAAAAATAAAGAAATTTTAAGCCTGTTAGAGGCCGTCCACCTTCCTAAGAAAGTGGCAATTATTCACTGTCCTGGACATCAGAAAGGAGGGTCCAGGGTTGCCGGAGAGAACCAAATGACAGAGAAGCCAAGCAGGCGGCTCAGGGACTCAACATCCTATCCTTGTCTGGGGAAAAACCGAGGTCTCACCCTGAGGATACGGTATACCCCTCTGTCAGGAACTTTGATTATTCAGAAGGGTTTCGCCTGGAGACTCCAGACGGGATCCGGGAAACCTCAGAAGGAAAAAGAATCCTCCCTGAAAAACAGGCTATCATTTTCCTCAGACACTTTCATAAGCTAACTCACCTGGGCCCAAAACATTTAAAACTATTGTCCAGTCTTCGCCGTATTATGTCATGAACCAAGGAGAACTCGCAGAAGATGGTGAATGCCTAGCCCAGCAAACTTCAGCAGGGCAAACGGCTCTGAGGAGACCACCCTGGGAGTTACTGGGAGGAAGACTTTACTGAGGTAAAACCAGCCAGGTATGGATACAGATACTTATTGGTATTCATAGATACATTTCGGACAACGGCCCTGCATCTGTTGCCCAGGTAAGTCAGACTGGCCAAAATCCTGGGGCTTGATTGGAAATTACATTGTGCTTATAGGCCCCGAAGCTCAGGACAGGTAGAAAGAATGAATAGAACTCTAAAAGAGGTCATGACTAAATTATCCTTAGAGACTGGCATAAAAGACTGGACAGTCCTCCTTCCCTTTGCTTTGTTTCGGATCCGCAATACCCCTGGCTCCCTCAAGCTAACTCCTTTTGAAGTTCTTTATGGGACTCACCCACCATGCAGCACTTTTCTTCCCCATAATCTTACTCCTCTCAATCTCTGTACACCAGATTAAAAGCCCTTGAGGCTGTGCAGAGGGAAGTGTGAAGTCGGTTGGCCGAGGCCTACAAGCCTGGAGACCTGCAAGTACCTCATCAGTTCCAAGTCGGAGACTCGGTGTACATTCGGCGCCATCGTGCTGCCAGCTTGGAACCGAGGTGGAAAGGACCATACATAGTGCTGCTCACGACTCCAACTGCCAGGTCCTCTCCCAGACTGGAGATGTAATAAGGAAGAATGCTGTTTTTTACATAGATCACTCTAGTGTAATATATATATAAAGACAGAAGTTCCATGATTAGAACTTGCAAAAAGCAAATGGGGGAATGTAAGAATGGAACTTTTTTCCTGCGTGAGTTACGAGTTGAGCCCCAGCATGCTGGAATAAAGCCTCTTGCTGTTTGCATCAAGTGATGTCTCCTGCGGTTGATTGGGGTCGCCGTCAGTCCGTGGGACAGAGTGAGGGTCTCCCTCTGGGGGTCTTTCACCCCGCGCGGTGCTGACCCCCAGCCATAACGTTATTTCCGTTGCTGCTTCCTGACTGTGATTGCGTGATGTAAATACCTGTGTTTTCCGACGGCCTTAGGCGACCCTGCTGGCGTTCTCAGCCTGTGGGTCGCGACAGTGGCAGCCGGAGGTGCTGATGGCCACCCACAGGGTGAGAACCGCTGCTGTGGAGCCTGGCACCATCGGGAAGCACAGATATTTACACTATGATTCATAACAGGAGCAGCATCACAGCGATGAAGTAGCAACAGAAATAATACTATGGTTGGGGGTCACCACAACATGAGGAGCTGCGTTAAAGGGCTGCGGCGTTAGGGAGGCTGGGAACCGCGGTTCTAGAAGGTTCCTGGAGGACGCTGTGAGTGTTTGAGAGCGAACCGAACCACGTCAGGTGTGAAGCGGCCTCTCGGTGCTGGCCTTGCCTGCCACGAGTCACCTTAAACGGTGCCGGTGCCGGTGCTGCCGGCCGTCTCCCACGCTTCCTCCCCGCGCCCGGCTCCCCAGCGCGTCTCTCCGACGCCAAGCCAAGCCAGTAGGTGGGGGGGGGGGGGGGCCCGCAGCTCCGGTTACTGCGCTCGGCTGGGGGGCTCTCAGGGAACCCGCCCTGAATCCTGCGACTCTGATCCTTCGCCATCATTTTTGAAGCCTCGGTGTTTTCAAAATGGTCCCGTGGTTCCCGTACCAGCTGCTGGTTGAGTTTAAATGTGAAAACAAAGAGAAACGGGAAACTCGGGAAGGAGTCGGCGCGCCGCCTGTGCCCGGCTCAGGGGCCGGGAGGGAGGGGAGAGGACCGCAGTGGGAGGAGCTCACTCTTACCCGACGGACCAGTGGTCTTGACCTTTGCTCCCCTGGAGCGTCCACTGCCTCCCCGGGCGGGCGGTGTGCACAGCCCTGGCGCCTCGGAGTCAGGCGGGTGACAAACAGTTTGACCGATGTTCGCACAAAGTGCTGTGGGTGTCGGACAGACAGGGCCGAGCGTGAGAGAGACCCAGGAGGCTGAGGAGGTCCGGAGGCCGAATGCGAGCCAGCACCGAGCAGGTGGACAGCACGCTGGTCTCAGGGTCAGACGCCGCTGCGTGTGGGCAGGGGATGGCCTGGCCAGGTGTCCTGGCTCCCGGTCCTGGCTCCTGGGAGCCTCATCGAAACGCTGCTCCCCTAGCCCAGCCGGGCGTGGCTCCGCGGTTGTGCATCCACCAAGAACCAGGAGGTCACGGGTTTGATCCCCGGTCAGGGCACAGTCAGGGTGGCGGGCTTGGTCCCCAGTAGGGGGCGTGCAGGAGGCAGCCGGTCCATGGTTCTCTCTCCTCTCTGATGTTTCTAGCTCTCTCTCTCCCTCTCCCTTCCTCTCTGAAATCAAATATATATATATTAAAAAACAAAACATAAAAACAAAGAGACATGCTACCCTGAATCCCGGGGTTGGTCTGCTCTCCGCGTAGTAACAACCACCGCCAGGCGGGGGCGTGAGCCGCAGAAGCCGCGTTATCGCCCTCTGGAGGATGGCCCCCTGAGCCCCCGGGGTGGGTGGGCTGGCTCCCCTGCCACCACGGCTCTGCGCGTCCTCACACGCCTCCGTCCCGCACCCACCTCCCCGCCTCTCTTTGTCTTCTAAGACAATTACCCGGCGTCAGAGAGGCACGCTAATGGCCTCATTTCCTCTTAATTGCCTCATTACAGGCCTTATCGCCAAGCGCACGCACGTGGGGGGATTAGGGCTGCCTGACAGGAATTCGGGAGAAGCACCCGCCCGGACCAATCCCGGGTGCGGGAACAGGGGGATCAGGAAGGCTTTGACGAGCTTAGCGGGAAGCCTTCACGTGGGGAGCGTCGGCGTGCAGTGCACCGCGCACACGGAGCGCGCTCAGCCGGGCGTGGGCTGGCAGGTGTCTGTGCCGTGAAGCCGCGTGCCCATCGCCCGGAACGTTCCACCACGCCCCCCTGGAGTCCTCCCTCCGGCACCCCCTGTCCCCGCCAGGGCCCTGCTGATCCGCAGTCTGTTACCCGATTTGTCTGTGTGTCGTAGGGTTTTATAGAATTGGAACGCTACAGTATGTGTTGTTTTTTTTAGTTCTGGGTGTTTTATTTTGCCTCCGCCTCGCCCGCCGTTTGGAGGCCCCCGTCTTGTGAGAATCCCGAGTTTATCCTTCCTTGTGGCTGCGTTTAGCATTGTACTGCCTGGGAGTGCTCAGCTTTCCTTGGAGCGGAGTTAGCACAGCATGGGTGTTTCTGTTACCTTTTAACCTGCCCGCATCTTTTAAAACTTTTTATTGATGTCAGAGAGGAAGGGAGAGGAAGAGAGAGAAACATCAATGATGAGAGAAAATCATGGAAGCTGCCTCCTGAACAGCCCCTCCTGGGGACTGAGCCTGCAACCCGGGCCTGTGCCCTGACTGGTTCTACCACTGAGCCGCACTGGCCGGGCCTGCGGCCTCTCTGTGTGTCCAGCGAGTCTCTGTTAGGCCGTGTGCTGTTGATCTTGCTTTTTTTGTTTCTTTTTTGTTTGTTTGTTTGTTTTTTAATATATTTTATTGATTTTGTACAGAGAGGAAGGGAGAGAGATAGAGAGTTAGAAACATCGATGAGAGAGAGTCATGGATCAACTGCCTCTTGCACACCCCCTACTGGGGATATGCCCGCAACCAAGGTACATGCCCTTGACCGGAATTGAACCCGGGACCTTTCAGTCCCCAAGCCGACGCTCTATCCATTGAGCCAAACCGGTTTCGGCGGTTTTTTAATCCAATTGGACAATCGCTGCCCTTGGAGAGCGTAAGCATTTGCTCGAAGTCGGCTTAGATCCGCCTAGAATTGAGCTCCCAGCTCTCCGTCTGTTTCCTGTCTCCCCCGGTGTGTGTTCCTGTTTTCTCTTTCCGCCTTATTTCGGGTTTTATCTCCTCTCCTGTGTTTGCCTGTTGGCTGTCCCTTTTGTGTTCATCTCAGGAGCCACTTTGGGCTTGCGGTCCCACTGTTAGCGTGTGCCCCCATCTTCCCGTGCTGGCATCCACTTCGCGTGAAGCACAGGAACCTTCGGCATGCACACCAGAGTTCCTCTCTCCCGCCTTGTCTTGAACTTTATATAACAAAGAGGTAATATGCCAATGGTCGTTACACCGTGAAGCAAAACGACCGACTGCATAAGGACCGGATCACAGATCAGCAGGAGGGAGCGGCCGCGAGCTATGAGCAGGCGCACAGAGAGCTACAGGAGGGGGCGGGGCAGCCATCTGTGAGGGAGGTGGGGGGGGCAGCGGGAGAACTACAGGAATTGGGGCAGTGGGTGGAGAGCTACTGGAGGGCAGCAGCAAGCTACTGGCAAGCTACTGGCACACGGATTTGTACGCAGGACTACTTGTATATATATATATATTATAACCCTCAACTATATCGCTATTATTTATTAAAGTTTTCTTTTAAAGATATTTAAGTAGTAAAAAACACACATTCACTCATGTAGACCGCTCCTGATGCTCTCCATTCTTTATGTAAATCTGCATTTCCATCTGGAATCCGTGTCCTTCTCTCCTAAGGACTTGAGCCTTCAATGGATCTGTAATCATTGTTTCCGCGCCTTTGTCTGCCAATCCCTTGCTCTGTTTCAGTTCTGGGTCCACTTTAGTGGATTTTCCCCTCCTCGTGTGTCATACCTTCTGCGTTTCACACGAGGTTTTAGGCACTTACAAGTACGCATCACCCTTCCGGGTGGGAAGTGGTTACTCAGAAACAGCTCACTCCTTCACAGTCTTGCTTTCGACATCTGCCGGGGTCGATGAGGCAGCCTTTGGTCCAGGGCTGATGCTCTCGCCCGGACACAGAAGCACCTGCTGCGCGCCTCCCCGATGCCTCCCAAGGAGCGCGCTCTCCGCCCGGCCCGCGGCAGGGGGCACGCTTACTGGGCTCTGAGAGTGCTGGCTTCTTTGGGAATTCCTTAAAAATTCCCCAAGTGGCCCTGGCCGGTCTGGCTCAGTGGATAGAGCATTGGCCTGTGGAACAAAGGGCCCCAGCTTCCAGTCCAGTCAAAGGCTGGACCTCGGTTGCAGGCTCCTCCCTGGCCTGGCTCCTGGACTGCCCGGACGTGAGCTTTCGCAGGCTCTCCGGACCCCTGTGAGCCAGTCAAGTTGACCCGCCAAATGAGCCACCGCCGTCCGTTCAGGGAAACCAACGCACACCCCACAGCAGATCCCCGTCTGGAGTGGGAAGCTGATCTGGGAACGGAGCCCGGTGCTCGGTGCGATGCTGGCGGCTGGGCGTCCGCCTGGCGGCAGGGCGGCTGGCCTGCAGGGCCCTGAGGTTCTGGACTGGAAGGCCCACCCGCCACACCCACTTCCTCTTCCGCTCAGAAGGCGACTCTTGGCTCTCCTTCAGCCCAAACCCAATTCTGCAAATGGCACGTCCCTGTAACTGCGGGGTGGCCGCGGGGCCCACCGCCCGTCGCTGGCCAGGAGAAGGGCTTTGACCAGCATCCCGAGGTCAGCAAACCACGGCTCGAGAGCCACGTGTGGCTCTTTGGCCCCTGGAGTGTGGCTCTTCCATAAAATACCACGGCCTGGGCGAGTCTATGTTGAAGAAGTGGCGTTAGAAGAAGTTTCAGTTTAGCCGGGACCGGTTTGGCTCAATGGATAGAGCGTCGGCTTGGGGACTGATGGGTCCCGGGTTCGATTCCGGTCAAGGGCATGTACCTTGGTTGCGGGCATATCCCCAGTAGGGGGTGTGCAAGAGGCAGCTGATCAATGACTCTCTCTCATCAATGTTTCTCTCTATCTCTCTCCCTTCCTCTCTGTACAAAATCAATAAAAATATATATATATTAAAAAAAAAAAAGAAGAAGAAGAAGTTTCAGTTTAAAAAATGTGGCTCTCCAAAGGAATGTCAATCATTGTCCTGCTGATGTTTGGCTCTGTGGACTGAGGAGTTTGCCGACCGCTGGTCTGGACGGGGTGGAGCAGGGAGAGGAGCAGCCCGCTGGCCCCTGGGCGGGGAGGCGGCGAGCACCACGCGGATACTCCAGCCGCGAGGGGAGCGTGGACGGTGCCCCTGGCTCCGCCACGAGGCCGTTCTTCGCTTTCTCCGCCAGCATCCACCGCCCTCTCCGCGGCCGCTGGCCCGGCCAGACCCGCTCTCGCCGTTACAGACCGGCTCTCGCCGTTACAGACCGGCTCTCGCCGTTAGAGACCCGCTCTCGCCGTTACAGACCGGCTCTCGCCGTTACAGACCGGCTCTCGCCGTTACAGACCGGCTCTCGCCGTTAGAGACCGGCTCTCGCCGTTACAGACCCGCTCTCGCCGTTAGAGACTGGCTCTCGCCGTTACAGACCGGCTCTCGCCGTTAGAGACCGGCTCTCGCCGTTACAGACCGGCTCTCGCCGTTAGAGACCGGCTCTCGCCGTTACAGACCGGCTCTCGCCGTTACAGACCGGCTCTCCCGTTATAGACCGGCTCTCGCCGTTATAGATCAGCACTCACCGTTATAGATCAGCACTCACCGTTATAGATCAGCACTCGCTGTTATAGATTGGGCTGTGTAAGCCGCTCCGGCGCGGCCGGGGGCCTGTCTGCACTGGAACCTTCCTCTCTGAGGCATCAATAACCTGGGGGCGGGGGGGGCGGCATTTGGGAGAGGCAGCGACCGCCGCATCCGTCACTCAGGCTCCGGGGAGGCAGGAGCGTGCTCGGGCAGCGTGGGAGACGGAGGCGGCCGCGGGGTGACTGGAAGCCGCGGTGCCGTGCGGGGTAAATAACGCGGCCGGAGACCGCGGGGGCCGCCCGAGGCCCGGAGAGCAGAGCCACTCCGATGCTGTCAGCGCCCGGGTGCTGGGGGCGCTCGGGGGCAGCAGACCCCCAGCCAGGACACACGGTCCTTACTGCCGAGGGGCATGCCCAGTGCTCCGTGGCTCTGAGCCCCCGGGCCAGCGGGCCCCAGAGGCTCCTAGAAGCAGCGATGCCCTGAGCGCGGGGTGGGACTGAGCCTCCCGGGCTCCTGGTCGGTGCTGGTCGCACTGAGGGCGCTGGCTTATCCGGGGTGTCCTCGGGGAGCCGATGAGAGCCACAGAGCGGTGGGCCAACATTTGGCAAGCTTTGGGGGATGGCGTGGCCACGGAGACTGAGTCAAAGGCTCAGCTGTTCTGGGTTCAGATCTCATCACCTGACCCTGCCCGGGTGGCTCCGCTGGTGAGAGCATCGTCCCGTACACCGAAGGTGGTGGGCTCGATTCCTGGGCAGGGCGCATACCTAGGTTTTGGGTTCAGTCCCTGGTTGGGGTGCATATGGGAGACAACCTATCAATTTTTTACATGTGTTTCCTCTTTCTTTCTCTCCCTTTCTCTCTCCCTCTTTTGCCCACCTTCCTCTCTCTCTAAAATCAATAAAAACATATCCTCAGGTGAGGAACAAAATCCTACATAATAAAGAGCTAATATGCTAATTAGATCGGACAGAGGAATAGCCTTCCAGAAAGACCAGTGGGCGGGGCCTCCAGGCAGCCGGGACTGGGATGGGCGGAGCCCCGGCACCAATTTCGCACACCCGGCCTCTGGTGATAAATAAATAAATAAGATCCTCCTGAGGGCCGCCTGGTGAGACAGTTGGTCACTGTGGCGACCTGTTTTGACCGGCTCGGGAGACAACGGGGAGAGATGAACCCTCGGGCCAGATCAAGGTGAGAGGGTTGACTCTCCCTGTTACCAGAACGATGGAAAATTTCCACTTGGATTCGGACAAACAACATGTTGGCCCATGTTCTGTTTTTGTCAGCTGACCACTGCACAGCCATGGTCAGATGCCTGGGCAAAAGCCTAGCGTGAAAGCCATCCCGGAAAAGCATACGGACGCCTAGCCGCACAGGTGTCTACCTCTGCGCACTGGATTCCGGAACGTTCCCCGGGCACGGACACACCAGGGAAGCCCAGACACGGCGGGACCCGTGCAGCCCCTTTGCTCGCAGGCGCCATGTCCGTGCCGGCCCGCGGCCCGCGGCCCGCTGTCACTCATTGTCAACGCGCACGTGGGGAGACGCGCTTCGTTAGCCTGACCTTGAACGCGAGCTCGCCAGGGACGCGGAGAGCCGGCTGCAGCCATTCGTGTCGGCTCCGTCCCGTTGCCATAGCGCCGGCGAGCTCATCTGCTTCCGGCCCAGCCGCCCCTGCGGAGCCTCACCTCCCCTCCTCCGCACACACAGCCACCGGGAGGTCACAGGTGCGTGGCATCTGGCCCCGCGGGCGTGCGTGGCAACCCCTCCCTCCCTCAGTGAGACCCATCGGTCTTGTGTGAGGGGTTCCCCGAATCCTCCCACCACACCCCCTCCAAGCCCGCCTCCTCCCCTCCCCTCTGCTCCGGGGAGACTGCCTGCAGACAGTCACTGCCTGACAAGATCAGCCAAGTTGTCTCTCGGTCCCGGTGGCCCCAGGCTGGTCAGTCTCGGAAGGCGCTTCCTGTGTGTTGACGAAACGCTGATGGATTTACCCTAACGCGTTAGACCTGCCTCGGAGTTCTGGGTTCTACGTCTCCCAAGCATCACGGGATCCGGGGGCTTCGCTGGCGCCTTTCCTCGGCACGTGCTCGTTCTGCTGCCGTAACAGCCACGCCAGCAACCGGGCGGCGTCAGCACCAACAGGATCCCGCACACGCACAGGCGGGAGCTCCAGAGCAGGCGGCAGGCTCCGCGTCGGGGAGCCCTCTTCCCCGGTCACAGACGGCCAGGCTCGCTGTGTGTGTCCTAACACCTGCTTCAAGCTCCCGAGAACCAGGCCCAGCGGACATTACCCGTGAAGGGGGGAGGAAAGGGACGTCAGTGCACACTCCACGCTCCGTTCTCCTCCTCCATCCGGTGGGCTGTAACACTCACAGAGACCTGTGGTGGAAGGGGTGAGGGGGCGCCCCGGGGTCTGGTCCGTGAGGGCACTAATCCCATTTGTGGGGGCACCACCCTCATGGCCTCACTTAACCTTAATCACTTCCCAGAGGCCCCACCTCCTAACACATCCCATCGGGGGCACAGGGGCTCAGGGGACCACACACATCTAACCCAGGGCACTCTCTACAAAGCAGACGGGCAAGTACACTCATTCTTGGTACATTTTCTTCATAAAAAGGGAAAGTTTCGGTCCCATCCAAAGGCTCGGCGTGTTTGGCACGCTGTGTACTAGGGCTGGGCGTCTCCAGTGACCTAGAAACTGCTTCGCCGCCTTCCATTCCAGCTCCCCCCACGCCCACGTCCTGAGATTCTAGAGAGTTCTTCATGGAAATGGCCCACAACTTCCTGTTAGTGCCCGTCTGCGTCCTTCCCGGGAAAGGAGCCTGTCTCACCAACAGCTCCACCAACACCCACCCATCCACGAGCTGGGAAACGCTCTGACACACCCGGGGTCCTCTTCCCCTCCGTCAGGACAGATCCGGACACGGGCACACGCACAGACACATGTGCACGTGCGCACACACACACAGACACACACACACACACACACACACACACACACACACACACGGCGCTGCTCTTGGAAACGCCTAATTCAGACCGATTTGTCCCCCAACATAATCAATTCCAAATCTCCGTCACACTTGGGTGTCCAGATGATGAGAGCCAAGCGGGCTGTCAGTCACGTCAGCCTGGAGGGTCTGAGTGTGAGAGTCCGTCCTCCAGTGGTTGTGAGTGGCCACCGGATGGAGGGGAGAACGGAGCGTGGGGTGAGCATCGACGTCCCTTTCCTCCCTCCTTCACAGTAACGTCCGCGGGCCTGGTTCTCAGGGGCGGGAAGTGGGTGTCAGGGTCTCACTGGCTTTGCGGCTTGTGGGGTGACATTTGTGGAAATAACAAACACAGATAACCTCACATCAGATTCGCTCCCTGCAACTTAACACCCCTCCCCGCAATCCCCACGTTATTGACTACCTGGACCCGTCCAGACAATAGGCTCTAGAACAAGGCCATATATATATTGTTTATTGATTCCAGAGAGGAAGGGAGAGAGAGAGAGAGAGAGAGAGAGAGAGAGAGAGAGAGAGAGAGAGAGAAACAGCAATGATGAGAGAGACGCATGGACCGGCCGCCTCAAGCACACTCCACCACACTGAGGATCAAGCCTGCAACCCGGGCCTGTGCCCTGACTGGGAATGGAACCGGGACTTCCTGGTTCAAGGTCGGTCGATGCTCAACTGCTGAGCCACGCCAGACACGCAAGCTGCCCGTTCTGTAGCGAGTCCACGGATCTCCACAGAACTTACTGAACCATCTCAACCGACGTGTGAGACCTGCTGTTTGCAATCACACTCAGCACCCGTTCACTAAAAAAGCAGAAACAAGTGGTGTAGCTACTGTGTGCCGGGTTCTGTTCCAGGCCCGGTTCTGTTCCAGGCCCGGTTCTGTTCCAGGCCCGGGTTCTGTTCCAGGCCCGGTTCTGTTCCAGGCCCGGGTTCTGTTCCAGGCCCGGTTCTGTTCCAGGCCCGGGTTCTGTTCCAGGCCCGGTTCTGTTCCAGGCCCGGGTTCTGTTCCAGGCCCGGGTTCTGCTCCAGGCCCGGTTCTGTTCCAGGCCCGGATTCTGCTCCAGGCCCGGTTCTGTTCCAGGCCCAGGTTCTGCTCCAGGCCCGGTTCTGTTCCAGGCCCAGGTTCTGCTCCAGGCCCGGTTCTGTTCCAGGCCCGGGTTTTGTTCCAGGCCCGGTTCTGTTCCAGGCCCGGGTTCTGCTCCAGGCCCGGTTCTGTTCCAGGCCCGGGGCTCCAGGGGTCCAGCAGATGACCCTCTGTGCTCGCACCAGGTCTGGGTCTCTAAAGGTGCAGACATGGGGTCAGAGAGGAAGAGCCGATGCTGGCACCTCACAGGCCCGGCGGGCTCGGGGCAGCCTGCTGTGTGGGCCTCAGAACAGCCCAGACCGGGCTGAACCAGGCACCCACCCCGTTTCAGGTTCGGGGGAACAGGCTCCCCCGCACATCAAACACACCCAGGGCGGAGGTCTTGCGGCTGGGCCTGTGGGGGCAGGCAGGTCCCCACGCAGGGAGCCTTGTAGGGCCGGCTCCCTCCCCAAACTCCCCAACCAGAGAAGCCACCCACTATGTGAGCGAGGGAGAGGGGCCCGGCTGCCGTCCTGTGGGGCGCCCCTCCAAGTAGAAGGCAGGAAGGGGGTCCCCTCACTCCCACCAGTAGAGGCGGGCACCGCGGCGGCCAGCAGACGGGAACCGAGCGATAAATTCTCCCACCGCTCCGAGAGCCATTTCCCCCGCAATCCTCTCTAAACGCCGCTCCCTGCAGACCGCCGCTCTGAGCACTGGTCGTTTTTCAATCACAGCCGGCAAGTGGCTGCGTGCCTCCCAGAGCGGCTCCATCACCGGCTGCGCTCGGAGAGGCCTGGCGAGAGCCCGCGCTTCCTGCTCACACCCGGCCAGATGCAGTTTCCCTGTTCACACCCGGGGCCGGAGGCACAGTTTCCCTGCTCACACCTGGGGCCGGAGGCAGTTCCCTGTTCACACTCGGGGCCGGAGGCAGTTCCCTGTTCATACCCGGGCCGGAGGCAGTTCCCTGTTCACACCCGGGGCCGGAGGCAGTTCCCTGTTCACACCCGGGGCGGAAGGCACAGTTTCCCTGTTCACACCCGGGGCCGGAGGCACAGTTTCCCGGTTCACACCCGGGGCCGGAGGCACAGTTTCCCTGTTCAAACCCGGGGCCAGAGCCCAGGCTTCCCTGTTCACACCCGAGGCAGGAGGCACAGACCGGTGCTTTGCAGCTGCCTGCCCCCCAGCAGGGGCCGCGAGGGACCCCGAGGCTGCAGCGTGAGCAGCTCTTTCCCTCCCCCTCCCTCCCCCACCTCTGCACTCAGTGCTGCGCCTCGCAAACTGGGGAAATCACTTCCTCCTCGTCATCCTACACACGTGCCCGGAGCATCAGGTCCTGCGGCCGCGGTCAGGAGCCGCTCTGGCCTGGGGCCTGGACAGGGCACACTGTCTGCAGGCAGCTCTGCAGCCAGACTTCAAAGTCAGATTCCAGGTTCACGGCGGGTCCTGGGGCAGGTTGCAGGGGAAGGATTGGCCCTGCGGTTCTGGCTGCTGCAATCGCCCCTCCCACCTCTGCTTCCCTGTCACCAGTGGGGGGAAGGCTGGGCCCTGCCATTCTGACTGCTGCCTTCTCCTGAACTCTGTCACTGCTGCAAAGAGCACCGCCCCTGCCCGCTGCCACACCAATGGGAGCGTCTCCAATGAGGGCAGGGCGAGAGCTGACCAATCAGCAGAGGTCGGACAGACGCAGGGACACAGGTGCCTGAGTTCCCCCCACCACCACCACCACCTGGGCCCTTCACAAGATAAGGGAAGGGCCCAGGCCCAGAGGTGCCGGCCACAGGCGCCGCCCGGCGGGGAGCCGACGATGCCCGTGACCCTGAGCGTGGGGGTCACACGCTGAGCTCAGCCAGAAGCTCGGGGCCCATGCGGACGGGGACAGCGGAGCTACACGCTCAGGCTGAGCGGCTCCTCAAACCCAATTACACGGGCAGCTGGAGCGTCACCCCAGCTCGGGGAGCACGGGAAGCCATGTGGAAGTTCCGCTTCAAATGCTTTCTCAGTCCATTTCCCCTCACGCAACGCAGCCGGGGAGATGGTAGGCACGGTGACCAGGCGGGCCTCAGGCTCGGTCCCGGGGAGCCTTTCACTAGGGGGGTGCGGCGTCTGGGGAGCCGCCCGGCCGCCCGCCCCGCGGTCAGCGATGCCAGCGGCCGCGGGAGCTACACCGCCCCCCGCCCTCCCTCCACCGGCCTCAGGAAAGGACTCCTGCCAACTCGCCTTCGCACCCCCATGGACTTAGGGTCCCGTCCCTCACCCGTGGCCTGCAGCGCCCAGCGGCCTCTCCGTGGCCTTCACGGGCCCAGACGCTGCTCCGAGGAGGTGCCCGCTGTAAGGAAGGGCTGTATGGGATAAATGCGGGCGAGCTGAGCGGGGCAGGGGCCTGGGGCCGCGGGGCCTGGGCTGGTGCTTTCCCCACCACAATCGGTGATGGTATCCCCTCCACACAGCCACCGTGCTGAGCGGGGCCCCCGGAGGCCTCAGCACCAGCCGCAGCAGCCATGGTGCTCTGCCCTCCGTCCGCCTGTCTGTGGCTCAGCGGAGCAGGCCTGGCTCCTGTCCACTCACCCCGGATTCTTCCCGTCCCCTCCCCATCAGCGCACCAAGCAGGCATGGCCTTTATCCCCCACAGGCCGGCGTGGCAGCGGGACAGGCCCCCAGCACTGAGGTTCATAGGTCAGTGCCCTGGCTCATAGGTCAGTGCCAACCACTGAGCCACACCAGCTCACTCTGTTCCCGTTCTCCATGGCAGCAGGCAGCCCCGTTCTGTCCTCAGAGTCAGTGACTCGGTTCTGAGCGGCTCTCGTTGCTCTCAGGCTGCCTGAAGCGGCTCTGCTTTCAGTCTCGGCGGGAGTCTCCCCTCCATTTCCCTCTGTTCTCCCGTAATAGCTTCTTGTTTGGGGGGTGCGATACGCCCGCGTTCGCAGCGGGAAGCAGCCTCAGCAGCACACCGTCTCCCTAAATTGATCTATAGATGCGAGGCGTTTCCAATCCTGGCTCTAATAGGGCGTCCGTGGCTCCTGAGAAATGGAATCTGAAATGCGTGAGGATGTGCAGGAGCCCGGAATGGAGGAGCCCAACGAGGGCGGGCGAGGAGGACCCGCACCCCAGCTGACGGCGCGGCCGTAAAGCAGCCCGAGTGCCGCTGGGGGGCCGGTGGGGGGCGGGACGTGGGCTGGAGGTCACGCGGGGGCGCCCGGGATGAGGCCCGCGGTGAGAAGCGGTGGCTGTGCAGCGGGGTGGGGGAGGGGGGACTTCTCCGTGAACTCGCTGGGGCGGCGGTTCAGCATATTTTGTGAAAAATGAAAGAGGCTCTGTACCCCACAACACACACAAAACCAACTTAAATGAATGCACAACTTTCAAGTCAAAAGGCAGAACTGCAACATGCTTCAAAGAAACTACAACCCTGGCCGGTGTTGCTCAGTGGATAGAGCGTCAGCCTGCAGACTGAAGGGTCCTGGGTTTGATTCCTGTCAAGGGCACATGCCAGGGTTGCAGGCTTGGTCCCCAGTAGGGGCCGTGCAGAAGACAGCGATCCATGATTCTCTCTCATCATTGATGTTTCTATCTCTCTCTCCCTCTCTCTCTAAAGTGAATATTTTTAAACACTGTGTTCTTGAGTGTGTTAAGTATATTTAATACACACAACCTATTTTTCTAAAAAGACTGATAAAGGTCAACCCAGATGCCAACAATGTCTTGTCACCAGGGGCCCGCTGAGCTCGGGGTGGATGTTCAGAGGGAACAGCGTTGAAGAATGGCGTTGGCTGCAGGGACCTGGACTGAGGCCAGCTTCTCGTCTGTGGTCGCACACGCCTCCCCCGACCTCAGAGCCGCCCCCTGTGCCCGGGGCCAGCGCTCCGCACAGCGTCCAGGGCGGAGCCAGCATCTCTGACGACGGAACTCACACTTACAGTGGAATTCGCGTGAGGAGACCGGAGCTGAGCGCAGAGAGCGGAAGGTGCCAGCACACGGCCTGTCAGAGGCAGAGACAGCCTGTCTCCACCCCACCTTTCCTGCGGGAAGGAGATGAATCGCCCCCTCTTCCTCGCACCTCCCATGCAGCCAGCGTTCATAAATATTCATCCCTTCCCTCCGACTGCAGGCATTCGGCCTTGTTACCTCGAGTGGAACTAACTGAAAATTAATGACGGCTTTCAGAAAAGGCGAGATTATGTACACAGAAGCAATTAAACACAAACCTATTAATTATTTAACAGCCTGTTAGTGAGGGGAAGTTCGGCCTCAGAGTCTCGGCTGCTCCCGGTTGCCCTGCCGCATCAGGGCTGTGCAGTCTTTTCGGGGTGAGGCTCCGAGACGCCAGGGAGCTGGGGCGTTCGCACCAATGGGCACCTCGGGGCCAGGGACCTGGGGCGCCGCTGGCGGAGACACGCCGAAGAGCAGGGCTGCTCACCGAGCGGAGAAAGCATCTCGAGACTCCTGACCCCAAACCCAAGGTGTGAGGTTTAATTTCATGTTCACAAAATGGGCTGTGAGAAAACAAAGGTTATGTGGCTCCCATGTCTGTTTGTGTCGGGGTACAGTGAGGATTTTCATGCAAAATGGACCCACACGAAGTTAACTGTGTCTGTGTGTGTTACTTTAAGGACCTTTAATACACAGAGTCCGAAATTTATGAAATCACGGACGCCTAATCTTCCCTGACTCTGTTACACAACCTCAAGCTGTAAATGGAAAATATATATGGCTGTAACCCTGCAGTTAATATAATATTGTGTGTCAACTGTCATTGGAAAAGAAATTAGTTTTAGAAAGAAAAGAAAATATAGGGCTATGGACTAGTTCACTTTTGTCAAATTGCACCACCTATAGGCCAAAGCATGGCATTGCATCCCAGCTCTATTAGACATTATAAATACACTAAACGGGTGAGCTTCGGGAGTCACGGGAGGAATACATCAAATTGCCAGAAATATCACATTGATTTATTTACGGCTGGTGATTGCTGTCCATCCTCTGTGGGTTCTGTGCCCAGGGAAGCCTCTCTTCAACCCATCTCTTTCAGGCCACACTCCCCTCTATGCAACCTCACCTGTGGCTTTCACACGTTCTCTGCGCTGGTGACCCCCAGACACAGATCACACCTGGGCCTCTGCACGGAACTCCTGGTGCGTGGATACAACTGTCCACCCACCACCTCCACGTTTATGAATACTGGACACCTCAACCCCACGCTTATTCCTCTGATATCTCAACGCCTGTCTTCTCCATTCTTGACCCACACCTCAAACCTCGGAGTCATGCTCGACACCTCTCCTTTTCTTTTGCACCCCACATCCGACCCCCCGGGGTGTTCTGTACTCTCTGCCTCTGCAATACACCAACTCCGACTACCTTTTACCACCCACATGGCTGCCACCTCCTTTGAGACCCGTGATCCCACACCAGCCCCAACTGCCTACCTACCCGGGCTCTTCCTCCTTCTTTCCTTTCTCCCTGCAGACTGTCAGCAGAGAAGCACGGGTGAGCTCTTCAAAATGCAAATAATATCACAGGGCTCCTCTTCCCCAAGACACCAGTCCTGCCCCATCCCTGCGTGAAAGCCCAAGTTCTTTCCTGTCCATCGAGGTCCCTGCCATCAGTCTCCGCTATGGACCTGCTCATACCTCCTGCTGTTTCCCCCGTGACCTTTAGGCTCCGGCCACCTCCATCCCCTGAGTGTGCCCAGAGCCCAGCAGTGGGGCCCGGGAGCCTGCTCTCTGCCGGGGCCTCTGTTTCAACGTGACCTTGACCAAGGCAGGCCTCCCCTGACCGCTCCTGGACTCCAGCGCTTCAGCCCCTTCCCTCCACTGGACAGACGAGTCCTCTCTTCCTTTTAATCTGTGCATCGCCTGTGTCTGCCCCACAGTTCACACGTGTGTTCCCTCATCCCTGCATCCGGTCATTCCTTTACCTGCAACAGCGGTGGGCCTGCTTTGGGTCCTGCTGGGCTCCCTGCCCCACAGCAATGCCTGCCACGGAGAAGGCGCTCAGTGTCTTCCGGCCACAGAGCAGAGATTAAGCGCATTAATAAGATTATAAGTGAATGAATTATTAATTATTAGTGAATGGATTATCCGTCAATAAACAAAGGTTAATTGCTTTGTGAAGTGGAGGGAAGACAAGTCTAAGACCACAGAGCAAATGTGCAGAATTAACAAGGAGGTTTCCATGTAGTGATTAACTCTGAGAAGAGATCAAAGGACCGGATCAGAGAAGCCAATTGCCCCCCGTGGACACTCCCCCCACCCCTCCCTGGTGGACGGAATCGCGTGGCACAGACTGTTCCCTGCTGGACCCCCCACAGCCCCCACGGCCCTCTGGGCACAGGGTTCTAGCCTCCTGTTGCTCAGCACGGGGCATGCACACCCTGGCCAATAGCAGGCACACCGGGGAGCTGGAACTGCAGACATGTGACTGAGAGGGAGGGGTCTGGGCATGTGACTGAGAGGGAGGGGCCTGGGCATGTGACTGAGAGGGAGGGGCCTGGGCATGTGACTGAGAGGGAGGGGCCTGGGCATGTGACTGAGAGGGTGGGCCTGGGCTGGCAGCTGGGGAGTCCTCGGAGCAGGCAGCCAGGTCAATGCTGCCCTCACTGCAGACACCGAGCCTGTAAAACTAATGAAAACTAACGGCGTGGCCCGGCGGGCGGCTCTGCCGGGAGGGGCAGCCTCTGGGCTCCGGCAGTAACTCCAGGCCGGCAGGCAAATGAGGCGGAATGAGTGACACGGCTATCTTTGAATAAATAGCACTTGAACCTGAGTCATGAATTGGCCGATGGAGCCGTAATCCGGAAAATTACATCCCTGTGGAGGCAGGGACCTGCGGGCCAGGCAGGCAGGTGGGCCGGGCAGCAGGGCGGGCGGTTGGGTGGGCAGTGCGGGGCCACAGCCCAGCCGCCTGGCCGGGGGGTGGACGGCAGAGAGAGGGGCCGTGGGGAGAAAGCAGGTCGGGGACTGACCATCAGGATGAGAGCTGGGAGTCTGACCCAGCTCGAGCCTCCGGCGGGGACAGCACCATGGACAGGGACAGCGGCCAGCGGTGGCCAGCCTTCGGGTGCCAGAGCCGTGGCCGGACAGAGACAAAGGCACGAGTCCCCTCTCCTCCGCAGGAGACCGCAGTGGGAACTGCAGGACGCCCCCAGGCCCTGTCCGTGGAACAGAAACAGCTTCGTGTGACGGCCGGTGGGTGATAGATGGCGCACAGCTCCCTCCCGAGGCTCTGCAGTCCACGTGGCAGGTGGCCCCTCACCCAGCTGTCCATGCGGTGAGGAGAAGACAGAGCCGG
This sequence comes from Nyctalus aviator, assembly GCA_036971965.1. NCBI lineage: Eukaryota > Metazoa > Chordata > Mammalia > Chiroptera > Vespertilionidae > Nyctalus > Nyctalus aviator. Next base: position 193,432,594 of record CM072923.1, read on the forward strand.
GTCAGCTGACACCATCTGGAACCTGAGCTCCCTCCTCCGAGGCTAGGCCACCCCGTGGCTCCTCCCGTGGGCCTGGGGGCAGGCCGCAGCCCCCGCGGTGGGCGCCCAGCAGGGCCGGCGCTCAGCCCGGAGCCCAGGGGGCCCTCCCCGGAGCCCGTGGCGCCGCTCCAACAGCTCTCGTGGTTTTCTGTCGACAGAGAGGCAGGGAGATGACCGTGGTCAAGGTTTGCGTCTAGTGAATCCCGACGGCGAATTCGTGGCTTCTGTTTCCCCCAAGTGGCGGCCTCAGGAGCCCGCGGTGGGCAGGAGCCGCCTCGGTCACCGCTGGGCCGTCCTGTCCCATAAACGCCGCTCCGTGTCCTGTGAGTCATTCCTGGTGGACTCACCCCCTCCCCCTCCCCCTCAGGCCACCCCCTGTGGGCAGACTTGGGGGGGGGTACATCTGTCCTACACACGGCCCACGCGTGCTCTGAAGGTGCCACTGCTCCAGCAAGCGCCCTGAGCTGCTGCCGCGGGGACCCCAGGCTGAAGGTCTGGGGGGGCCTGCGGTGCCCTCCTCCCACGGAGCCGCCAGGAGAGGCCACGCTCTGTGAGGGCCCCTCGGAGCTGCCTCTGCAGGTGCCCCCCTCCACAGCTGTCCTTCCTCCCCGGGCGTCTCTGCCCGGGCTCCCCCTCCCCCTGCCGGACCCCACAGGCAACCCCACACCCCCCACACTGGACCCCACAGCCCTCCCCCCCCCACCGGACCCCGTAGCCCCCAGGCCCCCCACCACCGGACCCCACAGCCCTCCCCACCGCCCCCCCACTGGACCCCACAGCCCTCCCCGCCCCCCCCACCGGACCCCACAGCCCTCCCCGCCCCCCCCCACCGGACCCCACAGCCCTCCCCGCCCCCCCCACCGGACCCCACAGCCCTCCCCGCCCCCCCCACCGGACCCCACAGCCCTCCCCCCCCCACCGGACCCCACAGCCCTCCCCGCCCCCCCCCACCGGACCCCACAGCCCTCCCCGCCCCCCCCCACCGGACCCCACAGCCCTCCCCGCCCCCCCCACCGGACCCCACAGCCCTCCCCGCCCCCCACCGGACCCCACAGCCCTCCCCCCCCCACCGGACCCCACAGCCCTCCCCGCCCCCCCCACCGGACCCCACAGCCCTCCCCGCCCCCCCCACCGGACCCCACAGCCCTCCCCGCCCCCCCCCACCGGACCCCACAGCCCTCCCCGCCCCCCCCACCGGACCCCACAGCCCTCCCCGCCCCCCCCACCGGACCCCACAGCCCTCCCTGCCCCCCCCACCGGACCCCACACCTCTCCCCGCCCCCCCCCACCGGACCCCGCAGCCCCCAGGCCCCCCTGCTCCCTCATCAGCGCAGCTTCCAAGCCAACAGCGCCCTGATATCATTTTCAAGTTTTCGGAAAGAAAAAAGCCCTAAACCTGTGGTCGGCAAACTGCGGCTCCTGAGCCACGTGCGGCTCTTTGGCCCCTTGAGTGTGGCTCTTCCACAAAATACCACGGCCCGGGTGAGTCTATGTTGAAGGAGTGACGTTGGAAGACGTTTAAGTTTAAAAAATGTGGCTCTCCAAAGAAATGTCCATCGCTGTGCTGTGGATGTTTGGCTCTGTAGACTGATGAGTTTGCCGACCACTGGGCTAAACAAATGCACCATTAGGGCTCCTGCCCAAAGCCCGTCCAGGACCCAGCCCGTCGGGGCCGCAGTGACCCCTCCCTGCCCCCAGGGCCCCGGGGAGGCCGGTGGGCTCTGCAGGATGACGGGCACCGGGACCCGCCGGGCCTCTGCCGTGAGGAAGGAGCTAAGGGCGCAGGTTCTCTGTCCATCGCCCGGGGCCCGGCTGACCTCCAGGCGCTGGCCTCGCCCGCTGGGCCATGGGCAGCGGCCCGCACAGCCGGAGTGGAGGCGGGAATGGCCAGCATTAGCTAAATGCTCCTGGAAGCCTGCGCCCCGCCGAGAAGATCGCCGGAACCAGCACCCAGGACGCTCTCCCTGTCCCCGCAGCAGCCGGGCAGCTAATGGGGCAGCTCCAGGACCCAGCAGGGCGGCAAATTGCCCTGGAGGCACAGCTCTAATGGGCCTGTAATCACCCAGAAGCGCGGGAGGGAGAGGGTCTCAGCCTGCGGGGCAGTGGATGAATGGGGTGGGACGGGGGGAGGGGGGGGAGGGCATGGAGAAAGGAGCCAGGTCTGAGCACAGCTCGGAGGGAAGCTTCGGCCGCCCCGTGGGGGGACACGTGATGGGAGCAGCTGGGCAGGGAGTCCCGCTGTGCCCGCTGTGCCCGCTGTGCCCACTGTGGAGGAAAAGGGGCCCATGCTCACCTCCCGGGCACAGGGGCAGCCTGCGTGGTGGCCTTGCAAACGCAGAGGCCTGAGGTCTCCACGCAGGGCAGTCTGACAGACGTTAACCAGAAGCGGTGATGCTGGGCGGTCACGGATCGTCCCTGACAAGGTCAGCCTCTCCCTTAACGGAGCCTGTTGTCCGGCACCTCAGGTAACTCCTGTGGATGTCACAGCAACTTACAACTCCCTGCGTCCGGCCCGCGGGCATAGCCAGGCCCTGGGCGCCGGGAGGAGACCACAGGCCCCTCCTTGTTACTGAGCCGGCTGTGGACGGTGCACTCTCCACCCTGCCCCGCCCAAGTAACAGAAGGAAAGATGTGTGTCCATCACTTTCCTCTCGTCCAATCCCAGAGCCTCCCGCTGTGCTTTCCCCGCCTCCCTAGTCCGTCACCAACGGAGCTCCTGTGCCCACGGACGCCCCCTCCTCGGATGGCCGCGTATAAAACGGTGCAAACCGCCGTCCTCCGGAGCATGAGCCAGGGCTTGGAGGTTCTGCTTCCTGGCCACGGCCGGCAGTCTGGCTCAAACAAACCCCCAGCAGTCTGTGCAGGCTGGGATGTTTTCACGGGAGCACCACCTAGGGCAGCCCTGGTGACGCCCGGCTTGTATGTGGTGTGTTAGCCGCCGTCTGGTCGCCTCGCCCGCATCACCCACGCCCACAGGGTCCCCGGGGATTGGGAGCGCGGAGAGCACACCTTGGGGGTAGGGGGGACCAGGAGCGCCTCGGTGACGGCTGTGCGGCTCCCCGGGGGATAAACACACGGCGTCACGAAAGGCTGACGGGATCAGTCCCAGCTCCGGGCGGCACGGTGGGCGGGCAGAGGGAGGGCGAGGGGCGGCTCGGCCACAGCTGCTCAGCCTGCGTCCCCGGCCCCTCCCCGAGGATGCGGCCACTTAGCCACGCTGGGCTCCCGGCCAGCTCTGCCTTCCGCTCTCCTGCTGCTCAGCTCCCAGGACACGCAGGAAAGGCGCTTGGAGACACTTCCCTGGCCACTCACCTGGCTTCTCCAGCACCGACCACCATCCAACTCTGGCTCTCCTGCTCGGCTGGACTCTCGGCACCGACCCCCGTGGGCTGACCCCGTCCCCCGACCCCCGAATCAGTGCAGCTGATCTTAGAGGTCAGACCTGATCATCCCCCTCCCTGCCCCCCGCCCTCTGCCCCGTCTGCCCAGAGCTCCAGCACGTTTTCCGAGGACAAGGCGCTGGCTGAGCCTCAGAGGAGGAGAAGGAGGAAGAACCACTGAACAGGAGGCCACCATGCTCCGGCGTGAGCCCACCGCTGGGGACAGAGCCTGGGGCCTGTCAGGTGGAGGAGGAGTCGAGGGCGATGCCTGAGGTGCGATGGGAAGGACACGGGGCGGGGGGGTGGGGGGGGAGGAGGGGGGAGATGCTGGGAGGACAACTTGCCCAGTGCCTGGGAAGCTCCCACAAGCTCCTCCCACACTCCTCAGCCAGAGCGTCACCCCTGACACAGGGAGGACACCGAGGCTCCGACAGCAGCACCGCGTGGGTGGGGGTGACTCCACGGGGAAGGCCCTGCAGCGAGGAGGGCGTCAGACTGGAGCCCAAGTTCAGGCCCCTCTGACTCCACCCGCTTCCCGAGCCTGGGCTGTGGCTTGGGAGAGAAATAAAGAGGAAAGTGATGAAGAGGGGGGGGTGCGGAAGGCAGGAGGAGCCTAGCCCTTCGTCCCCGAGGCACCCACTCCCCCCCATTTCGGCAGAAACTACAGGGAACCTGCGAGCAGCCCTCCGTTCTGAGCCTTCCCGGGAACGGCCGGAGCTCGCCGGGCGGCAGATGCCCGTTCCCTGCCCGCAGAGAGGATGCTCGCGGCGTGGGACAGCGATTAATAGCTCGTCTCTCCCGTCGGCCTTAGGAATCATCCCTCCGGCGCCAGTGGGCCCGCTGTCCCCGCGGGAGCCCAGCCGCATGGCGGGCAGGCACGAGGCCCCAGGCCGCCCGAGCGGGGCCTGTGAGCAGGGAACGTGGTCGCTGTGGAGGGTGACGCCACCCAATGGCCCAGTGTCCAGGGCAGGACCCGCAGGGGACCCAGCGCCTCCGGGGCACCGGGACTGGGTTTCCTCCGGAACCGAAATGTGATGCCCCAGAGGCACGCCAGGGAGCGGCGGGGCATCTCGCCACGGCCATCGGAAGGCATCGCCTGCACATAACGTGGTCAGAGCACAAAGGAGGTGGACTCTGTTCCGTTATTGTCTTCAAACGCTTGGTAGGTAAGGCGCCCCCTAGTGTCTGCTCCAGGAATGACAACTCCCACTGCCCACACCCACCGCCCTCCCCACCTGGCACTGCCCTCCTAGACGGGAATGGCCACTGCAGGGCGCCACCGCCTTCCAGCCACAGGCCTGCAGGGTCCATGGGGAAGAAAGGAGGGCAGGCAGCAGTCAACCAGAGAGAGCATGGCGGGGGCGCAACAAATCAATGTCTCTCTGTCTCTCTGTCTCTCTCTCTCTCTCTGAAATCCTATAATTAAGAGAAACATGCAAATTAACTGTGCCTTCGCTAAGCCCACAAGCCACGCCCACTATCCAATCAGGGTGAGTATGCAAATTAAACCAACCAAGATGGCGGTGAATTTGCATATCCGGGCCAGAGCAAAGACTGAAGGCAGCGCAGAAAGAAGCCAAGCAGGAAGCCCTGTGGCAGGAATCTCCCTGCAAGGGGCCTCCAGTCAATACATAAAATTTTTAAAATGTTTAAAGTTGAACAGTTTGACGGGGTTACAGCTCAATGAGGAAGCAGTTCAGCTGCTCCTGGCACCCTCTGAGCAGCCCTGAGAGGAGCCCGAGTCCTGTTTCCGCTGAGGGGACCGAGGCCCGAGGCCCGGCTGCTCCTGCCTCGGGGGAGGGAGAGTGAGCTCCGGGGCCAGGGGAGCCGGTGCCTCAGGGAGACGCGCCAGCCCCGACCCCGCCCGCCCGCCGGGTCACAGCTGAGCTGTTTGCACCAAAGTTTCCTTCTGGCGGGTCCCAGGTCCCCGGCGGGGAGTCCCGCTGACATGGCTGAATCGGCAAGACCATCGGCGGGCACACCTGTACCTGACCCGTCCTCCTCGCCGGTCCTCTCCCCCGGCCGCTTGCTCTCCTGCCCCGCCCTCCGCTCCCGAGCCGAGGAAGGAACTGAGGGAGAGTGCCTACACTCCACAGAGAGGGCACCCCATCGGCAGGAGAGAAGTCGGGGAGAGAGCCGGCAGCCACGTGCCTGTGTCCTTTCAGAGGGCAGGACGGGACGGGGTGGGGTGGGGGGACAGGAGTGAGAGGGGCGGGGGGTCAGAGAGGCTCCGTTTGCTTTCCCGGCTGCTTCACGGCCTTTCCCACAGGAAGAGTCCTCTCGCCCTTCCCCGTAAGGCCGGGGACGAGCTCGGAGGCCTCAGAGCCGGGAAGGCCCCGCCGGGGCCGCAGCCCGCAGGGGGGCCCTGTGAGCGATGGCCCGCCACCGAGCAGTCTGTTTCCCCAAAGCAAAAGTGACTGTGGCGAGCGGCTTTATTATCGCTCGTATATTGTTTAAATATTTCATCGGAGACGCCGTGTGAGAAGAGACAATAGCGGGCTGACACAAGATGTATTGGAGGAAGTTTGCACAAATATATTTGTCGGGAGCGAAATGTGTTTGCGGAGCCGGGCCCAGATGTGCGGTGATGAACAGCGCGGCGGGCGAGCGGGCTCGGCCTCCTCCCGGCGGCGCCCGGGGCGGGGTCGGCACCGCCATGAGCTCCGCCAGCGCCAGCGACCCTCCGCTCACACAGGCAGCTGGCCCCGTGGAGCAGAGTGAACACCAGGCTTTCAGCTCAAAGAAAGAGTGCCAGACTGCCCGGCCCGCTGGCTCAGGGGCTGAGCATCCACCTGGGAACCGGGAGGTCACGGTTCCATCCCAGTCAAGGGCACAGGCCCGGGTTGCGGGCTTGACCCCCCAGTGTGGGGCGTGCAGGAGGCAACCGATCTATGATTCTCTCTCCTCACGGATGTTTCTATCTCTCTCTCTCCCTCTCCCTTCCTCTCTGGAATCAATAAAATATATCTATTTTTTAAAAAGTGCCAGACTACCGAGCTGAACGCTGGCTCGCTGATGGGCTCCGAGCCAGGAGGCGTGGGGGCCGGCCCGGGCAGGGCTCCCTGAGCCTGGGCGTGTCTTCGCTCGGGGTGGGCGGAGGCGGCAGAGAAGAGGGGTTGGGGGGGGGAGTCCGGGGACAGGCCCTCTGGTTCCTCCTCCCTTCAGCGGAGACCAGGCCCCCAGCCCTGGACGGATGCTGGAGGCCCCGCCAGGAGTGTGGTCTCCACGGAGTGAGGCCTGAAGGCAGCAGCGACCACGCAGCGACACGCCCTCCACACGTCAGGCAGGAGAGGGACCCGCTTGCTTGTCCTCGGAGCTCGGAAGCCCCTGAAGCGGCAGAGCCTGGGCTGGGAGCTCCCGCCACCTCCCTGCAGGCCCTACGCTCAGCATCAGAAGGGGCAACGTGGACAGACCCTGCACCGGACGGTCCCCCAGGAGCAGGACAGACCCCCCAGGAGCAGGGACAGACCCCCCAGGAGCAGGGACAGACCCCCCCAGGAGCAGGGACAGACCCTGGCACCGGGCGGTCCCCCAGGAGCAGGACAGACCCCCCAGGATCAGGGACAGACCCTGGCACCGGGCGGTCCCCCAGGAGCAGGACAGACCCCCCAGGAGCAGGGACAGACCCCCCAGGAGCAGGGACAGACCCCCCAGGAGCAGGGACAGACCTCCAGGAGCAGGACAGACCCCTGCACCGGGGGTCCCCCAGGAGGCGCCCGGCTCTCTGAGGCGCAGGCAGGTACACCCCCCACCCCCGCCCCACGCTGGCCTCTGCAGCGCCATCCATCTCCGGGCGGCCGTGCTGGAGCACCACCTGTTCAATAACAGTCTCTGGGCCCGGGGTCAGGCGAACAGCGATGGAATCTCATCGCCCCGGGCCAGGGGCGTGTTGAGAAGCGACAGCCTGGCCCATCCGCCCGGCGGTGACAAATGGCTCCCCCGTCCCCTGCGGGGAGCTCTGCTGGGAGGCGCCCTGGGCGGTGGGCTTGGGGGCTGCATCCAGGGCAGCCGTGGCCGTGGGGTCCCCGCCCCCCCAGCTCGTTGCCATGGAGAAGGAACTGGATGGCTGCGAGGCTGTGCAATGTCTCCCCCGAGAGGCACCAGGACGAGGGGACAGGAAGTGGCGAATGGAGGCTCTGATCCTCACAAGATCCTTGGGCGTGATTGATGGGCACCGGCGTGGACAGTACCGTGTCCTGGCGGCGCGGGGCCAGCAGAATGAGACCATCCTCTAGGAGAGACGCACAGCTCGGCCACGGGCTCCCACGCCGCCCCGGGCGCAGTGGCCTGGCCCGGAGCCAAGGCCAAGCCTCTCCGGGGCTCCTGGCGCTTTTTATTTTTAAAAAATGTATTTTATTGATTCCAGAGAGGAAGGGAGAGAGAGAAAGAAACATCAGTGATGAGAGAGAATCATGGATGTGCTGCCCCCAGCTGGGGGTCGGCCCTACAACCCGGGCCTGTGCCCTGTCCCTGAAGCGAACTGTGTCCTCCTGGTTCACAGGTCGATGCTCACCCACTGAGCCACCCCGGCCAGATGAGAGCACGCTTTTCAAAAGCAAATCAACCCTGCAGAGCCCACGCCCTCCCCCATCCCACCAGCCCCACCAGGTAACCCCACCTGCCCCACCTGCCCCACCAGCCCCACCAGCCCCACCAGCCCCGGGCGGGTGCCAGACAGCCGGTGCCGCCCTGGAGCCCAGGAAATTACCCCAGGAAGCCATGGGAGCCGGGCTCCGCCAGGAGGGTGCGCTGAGGGGCCGGAGGAGCGGACACAGGTGGGGCCGGCGCTGACTCGGGTCTGACGGCGTCTGAAGCAGAGAGGACAGACATGGGAGCAGACGCTCAGGGGGGCAGGTGCTCGGTGTCTGCGGCCAGACCTCGAGCCCAGGGACCTCGCTGGTCACCGCCAGAGAAGGAGGGTGCCACCCGAGCCGGGAGGAGGCCCCTCAGACACCGTGTGAGGCCGGGCGGAGAAGGGGCCACGACCCTGATGCCAGCAGGTGCCTGTGCCCTCCCCAAACACAAACCAGGAAAGCCCAGCATGTTCCCAGCAGCCCCGCGCCACGGCCGGAGCGGGAAGCCGTCCCGCTGTCAGTCAGCCGGGAGACGGAGGAATCCATCGTGGCCTGTTTTGACAACCAGCGGCGAAGAGTAAGCCTGCTGCCGTGGCGAGGGACGTGGATTAATCTCACGGATGGGCGGTAAATCAAAACAGGCAGGCAGGAGAGGGTCTGGGCTCCGCGGTTATCTTCACATGATGTTTGAAGAAGGAGGCAAAACAAGCCGATCGTTCTAGGAATGAATCAGCCGGCGAGAAGGGGGGTGGTAGCGGCTGGGAGGGGGCGCCGGGGCTCCTGGGCTCCGGCCAGGCCTGCGGGCGGGCACAGGTGCACGGAGCATCCGCCAAGCGGCACAGCGGGCGCCCAGCGCCGTGCAGGCGGCCTTCCCTTTGGAACGCTCACAGACACACGCCCGCAGTCTGCACGCAGGTGGCCCGGGCACCTCGCCGGGTTTCTGGGAACAGAGCTCGCAGGGAGCGCAGCCCTGCGCTGTCAATCTCTGAGCCTTTATTCAGCAGAATCTCCCTTCTCCGGGGCTCAGCTCCCCGGTGAAGAGAGATTTTTCTTGCCCGGCGGCTGGTGCGCAGTGGGTGAGCGTCGACCTATGAACCAGGAGATCACAGTTTGATTCCCGGTCAGAGCACAGGGGCGGGCCGTGGGCTCGATTCCCAGTGTGGGGGCGTGCAGGAGGCATGAGATCAATGATTCTCTCTCATCGTTGGTGTTTCTATCCCTCTCCGTCCTCTCTGAAACCAATTAAAAAAAAAAGAGGAATTTTCTTTCCTGGTCTGAATTCAGTGGCGACGACTCCAGACCCTGTAAATGAAGTGCAAGGTCAGTGGCATCTGCTCCGTGGGGCCGTCACTCCGTCGTTGGGCAAAATCACTCAACGCAGAATCAAGCACGATAGCTGATGCTGGAGCTGGTATTTCCCAGCTGCTCCGTAGCAATGACCAGCACCGTGCTGGTACTATTCCTTCGGAGAGCAAGGGTAGCCTTGCTCTTAGCCTGCATACGAATGTTAGCATATCACCAACAGGATCACTGTGCTGGTGAGAGCACCCGGGAAGGCACAGGAACATTTCTTTAATTTTTTCAGCTGAATCCAATGGCATCCGCAGAGCCGCGTCCTGGAAACAAACCTTGCAAGAGGCAGGTGTGTTGTCAGCCTGACCTTCAGCTCAGGCGCCAGGGGGTGGGTTTCGTTATCTAAATCCAGCCAAGCACCAGGCCCACCCAGGAGTGACGATACAAAGAAGCCACAGAAATGCACATAATCTCCTTTGTCTTGGGCTTTAGTAAAACTCCCTGGTGTTTTGCTGTATAAAATACACAGGCTGCGTTGGCTGGGATCACTGTCTCTCCATCAGAGGACAGCTGTCCCACCGGGCCCCAGCTTTTCCTTCCATCTCTGTGTCTGTCTCTTTCTTTCATTTTCTCCATCCCCAGCAGCCCCTACTCAGGAACTGGACCACTCTCTAGCTGTGCTGAATGCAGAAAAGAGAGAAATATGTATACTATACTATCTATCTATATAAAAGGCTAAGTGACCTACTTACTTTCCATCCATCCAACCGACTGACTGGCCGGCCGGTACATATGGTATGCACTGGCAATCCTATATAATAAAAGGCTAATATGCAAATTGTCCTCTTGACTGAGAGTTTGACTGGGAGTTCAAGCAGGGGGTGGGGCCAGCTGGCCATCCGCCCAAGGCCCTCCCCCCTGGCCAGTCCCACCCCTGATGGATTCCCTCTCTAAGTGAACACATCTTTTCTCCCGCTCACCTGTAAATCGCTAAATTGCCCCCTTAAGGTCCCACGCCAGGGCTGGCCCTCAGCAAGCACCTCAAAACCAGCTGCACGGGGCTCAGACGTCTGCGCCCGGAGGGGGTTCATGGAGAAGAGCTCGTGCATACACCCCTCTCCCTGTTGCTCTCAGCAGCGGACACCAACGGCCGCCTACCGCTTCGACTGGTGAAAGCTGAGGACATTCATTTAAGACTTTTTTTTTTCCCCCCTCACATCATCCTTCGACATCAAAAGACAGCAGACACGGAGATTTCAGACGGTGGGCCATTCTCAATCCTTCACCTTCACCGCGGGCTTCCAGCTAAGCTGCTGGCGGGCGGACCGCAAATCTAAATGCTGCGGTGTGCTCTCTCCAAGGGTATCGCCTCCACGGAACACGTCCTTTGCTCTGGCCTTGGGTGACGTTGCGTTTATGCCACATCTCTCATGAATATCTCCGGGTCCGGTTCCTTCAGAATGCCTGACACATCGCAGGCCCGGGCCATCACTCAGCTCAACGGAAGAATCAGCCCGGTGGGCGGGGCTCAGGGACTGAGCATCCACCTGGGAACCAGGAGGTCAGGGTTCGATTGGGCCGGGCACCTGTCCTGGTTGGGGGCTCCATCCCCAGTGGGGGGCGTGCAGGAGGCAGCCGATTCATGACTCTCTTATCACTGGTGTTTCTATCTCCCTCTCCCTTCCTCTCTGGAATCAATTAAAAATAGAGATAAATAAAAATAAGAACCCGTGAGTGCCCCCACGGTGCGCGCCAGCTGGAGAGGCGGGCGGGGGCCCACGCAGATCACGTGGGCGTGAACGGTAGACTGTGAGGACGGAAGGAGCCCGTGAGCTTGGGAGAAACGGGTACTTTGGCTTGTCATCGGAAGAGCAGAGAAACCCACGGGAAGTCACTCTCCTCTTTAAGCACGCAGCCTCTCTGAGAGTTTATATCCTGCCGTTGGCATCTGGCGCCGAGTCAGGCTGCTCAGCTGGTCACGGTCTCTGCCGCTCACCAGCGCGTCATCTCCGAGTCCTTATCTGCCCGGTGAGGACGCTCACACGTCTCCTCCTCTGGGCTGAGGGCGCGCAGGTGCGCCTCGCTGCCCGCGGGGAGCGCCTTCCACGCGGCCAAGGCGATCCGGGCAAAGGACACAGGCACATGGGCGCAACCTTTGCATGGAGCAGGTTGGCAATGTGCACCGAGGCTCTCTGTGGCCTTCCCCACGGCGGGGCCTGTCCTGAGGAGGGAAGGGGACAGGGAGCTCGCTCTGGGCGCTGTGCCTGCTGGGATGCCAGGGCACAGGCGGAGGTCTCTGCAGGGAGAAGTTTCTAGAATATGTTTTTATTGGTTTTTAGAGAGAGGGGAGGGAAGCGGGAGAGAGATAGAAACATCAGGGATGAGAGAGAATCACTGATTGGCTGCCCCCCACTGGGGATCGAGCCCACAGCCCGGGCCTGTGCCCTCATTAGGAATCGGACCAGCAACCTCTGGGAACCCGGGTAGATGCCCAACCACTGAGCCATGCTGGCCAGGGCTTCTCTCCCTCGTCTCCACGCTTCCTCCACCTCAGACAGCTGCCCGGCCTCCCTGCTCACCGGAGGCACTGGTACCAGTTTGGTCCCGATTGCCACCCAGACGTGGAGGTCGGAGGTCGGAGGCCAGGTCCATGGGCAGAGCCCCGTCCTCTCCACAGAGGCTTGCAGAGACCGCGCTGACCCTCGGTGGAGGCTGTGTTGACCTTTGGAGGAGGCCACGCTGACCTTTGGCAGGGCAGCACAGGGGCCGCAGCCACAGGGTCACAGGTCTGAAAAAGAAGCTCATTCAGGACAGACACGCAGACCCTGAGGCTCAGCGTCTCGCAGGACGGCCCGTCTGCAGAAAGGCTCCTTGTTATGTTAGGGCTCACTGCAGCCTCTTCTCCTCCTGTCCGTGAGCTCCCAGCAGGGAGGGTCCACCCTCCCCACCAGGCACCCTCCCCCTGAAGCACCGTCCCTCTCCCCCACCACGAGGCACCCTCCCAACGAGGCACCCTCACCCCCCCACAAGGCACCCTCCCAGTGATGCACCCTCCCTCTCCCCCCCCAGCACCCCTCGCCAAGAGGCAGGGGCGCGGCCCATTCCCAAGCACCACAGAGACCGGGGTCCTGAGGCTGCCGCGGCCCTTATTCTGTCTCTGCGTTTCCGTTTGCTGAGCTGGAAATTGTGAGCCCATTATTAATTCATTAGCAAACATAATTTCATGCAAAATAAGGTGCTTGCCTCCTGTGGTAGGTGAGGGCACGGGCGGCGGGGAGAGGAGCTCAGAGCTGCTGGGGTGAGAGCGGCGTGTTGACTGGGCCGGGACTTGGGGCGCAGTCCCGCTCCACCTGAGCGGTGCCTGGGGGCGGGCGTCAGCGGGAGGAAGATGCTGGGGGGAGATCTCTGAGTCGCTCTGCATCTGCTGGGGTGAGGGGCTCCATGTGGGGCTTGGGGTGCTGGAGAGGCTGGGTTCCCCCTGAGCCCTCGGTGGGGGGGGAGGGGGGCATGTTCCCATTTATGTGAAAAGCAGGGGCTCTGGGGGCGGAGCAGCTGCTGGGTCGGACCAGGCAGGAAACAGGCCCGAGGCCAGGGCTGGTCCTCCTCAGCCCCCATGGTGACCTGTCCTCCCCTCAGCCCCTCAAGACGCCCTCGGACCCCTTCCCGGGACCCTGATGGCGGCCCGGCCCAGGGCGCAGGGAGACACGCCCTTCATTCTGCCCCCCCTCCTCCCCCAGCCCTGCTCGCGCCCTCCGGACAGCCGGGCGGCGTGTCCCGTCAGGACAGGACGAAAGGCTCAGCTTCAGGACTGAGGCCATCAGCGCCCACTTTTCCAGGGAGAGACGGGGCGGCCCTCCACCCCGCCGCTGGTGGGAGAGGGGGCAGCGAGGGGGCCAGGGCATCGGGGGCTGTGGCAGCAGCAGAGGGAGCAGGAGAAGCGGGTGAATGGACTGCGGGTGACCTGGTGGCCTTCTCTCTGCTCCTGGCGGCTCTCCCCTGGGGCCCCCCCATCTCCCCGCCTGTCCGTGGAAGGAGGTGCCCGCCGGGCTCCCCTCGTCCCCGCCCCCTCCATCAGCATCAGTCCGGAATGACCCTCCCCGGCACCCAGCGGCACCCAGGCCTTCCCGGTGCTCCCCTGAGGCCAGGAGCCCGGGGAGCCGCCCGGCTGGGGCTGCGGCCTCGGGAAGGGTGTCGGTGCCGGTGCCGCTGGGGGATGAGGCCTCCCCCACGCCGGGCTCCACGGAGCACACTGGGGGGTCCGGAGGCCATGCCCGAGGCAGAAGGCAGTGGCCAGAGCCCTCGTGCTGCTGTTTGAACTGTTTGTCTTTGTGGTTCTGTTTGACTCCGTGGCAGGAGCACATTTACCATGAGGCTTCGAGTTTCTTTAAATAAACCCTCTCCCGGCGCCTGACATTTTCCTAAGAACTCAGAGCCGGAGATTAATCATAAGACGGGGACTCGGCGCTCCGCTGCTCTGCCTCCCCTGGGCCCCGGGGCGGGGGGGAGGCGGGGGGGGCGGGGGGGCGAGGGGGGCGGGGGGGGGCGGGGGGGCGGGGGGGGCTCCCCTCCCCTGACCCCGGGCTCCGGCCGGCGTGGCCCCTCGGTCAGCCCAAAGCACATGTATCTGCACCGTGTCCATTCCGGACCCACAACCCGAGCTCCGGGCAAAGACGAAGGGGACACGGAAAGTTCCGGAAGGCCTGTGTGGGCATGAGCCTGTGTGGGCACGAGGCCTGTGTGGGCATGAGCCTGTGTGGGCACCGCAGGCCTTCGGTGTGGAAGGGGCTGACATGAGAGGAGCACAGGATGGCCGGCTCGGTGCGGTCACCTCGTCCACTGGCCTTGTCCCTGTCGGGGAGGCCGAGACCCACCCCCGGCCCTGGCCCCCCGCGGTCCCTCCCGCCTGCCCGCCCGCCGGCCGGCCAGCTGGCCCGGGCCCTGCGGCTTCACCACCGGAGGCAGGCGGTTCCGAGCGAGGCCGGACATGAGTGTCTCACCGCTGGGCAGACACCGCGTGGGCGTGTGCTGGGCCGCAGGGTCCCCCAGTTCCCGTCCTCCCAGCACCCAGACCTGCAGAGTCCACAGAGGCGGGTGTGAAGAGGTCCCGCGGAGCAGCGGAGCCGTCACCCGGCCGGCACCGGGCAGCGGGTCCCGATGGGTCTCACCCCGGGGTCTCCCCGGCTCCTCAGCGCGGCGGGCAGCCCCACCGGCGCCCACGGCCGGCCCGCTGCGGGCGCTCCGTCTCTGCTTTGGGGTCTGAACGGCCGCCTGGGTTCTGCGGGAGGAACCGAGGCCTTCCGTCCCGCACTGAGCAGGATCCTAACCGGAAAATCCCCCGCACGCAGGCCAGGCCACGGCCTCCCGTCGATCTGCCTAATCCCCTCTCTGTGGCTCTGAAATTGTGTTTCCCTCTTAATGGCCCACGACGTTATAGATGGCAGCTCCATGGCGGCGGCGAGCGGCAGGCGTGCTGAGGAGGGACGTTAGCGCCGGCACGCGCCCACGCCAGGCCCCGCCGTGCCGGGAATCGCCATCGGCTCCAGCCCCTCTGGCCGCAGCGCCCGCCATGCGGCCCGTCCCCCCTCCCCCCTGCAGGGAGGAGAGGGGGGGGGCATGAGACGGGACGGGGGCTCTCCTCCCTGGCTCCCTCCACAGGGGAGCCCTCAAAGGCCAGACCCCCCTTCTTTTTTAAAAAATTATTTTCTTCAGAGAGGAAGGGAGAGGGAGAGAGAGAAAAACATCGGTGATGAGAGAGAACCATGACCGGCTGCCTCCTGCACGCCCCCCACTGGGGATGGAGCCCAGAACCCGGGCCTGTGCCCTGACCGGTAATCACACTGTGACCTCCTCGTTCCTAGTTCTGAGCCCCTCCCCCCCCCCGGCCGGGCCGACCCCCTTCTGTTGATGCCGAGGAAGCCGAGCCCACCTCCCTCAGCCCCAAGGCTCCCCTCTGCGTGGCCATTGCCAGTCCCTCCAGTTTGTGCTGTGACCAAGGACCTTCCATTCCACTCCCACCCAGATGCCACCCCTCCCCCTCATACCCCCCCGGCGTCTCTCTCCGCCTCCTTCCCCGGGTCCCCTGCCCGTGCCCTTGGCTCCCGGCCCCCTGCCTGGAACTGGGTGTCCCTCTTACTCCCTCCGACCTGCACGGCTGCTTCAGCCCAAAGCTAATGGGCTCCCCTGGGAATCCAGCTGGACCCGGGCTCCCAAAGAGCTATGTCCCCCCCGCCCGCCCCCCGCCCCGTCCCCATCTCCCCTCCCCCGCCTCCCGGGCCTCCTGCGGCGGGCTCTGCCCCCCGGGGCCGTGCGGTGGGCCATGGCCAGAGGCCGGTCCGGGCAGCGCACCGCCGCCGTCTCCGCCCCGGCCTCCGCCCGGAGCCCCGGTGCACACTGCTGGCCGCATCCCAGGCGCTCGGACGGTCACGTGCAAACCCACCCGAGGAGGCCGGGCGGCCACCCGGCGAGCAGCACCCACCTCTGCGCCCGCCCCCCCTTCGAGCAGGGAGGCAGGGCCGAGGGGACGGGCCCCCCATTTCCATAAGCAAATGTTTGGTGTCACTTCCCCTGCCCGTCCCACTCCCCCCTCCCTCTCCTGTTTGAGCAAAATGTGTTCAAACAGCCCCTCCCTCCCACCCGCCGCGGGGACCGAGGGCGGAGACGTCGCCGTGGCACTGTGTCTGTTTGCCAGACGGGCATCGATCCCCTCCGGAAGGAAATGCCACTCCACGGACCTCAGACCTCGTGTGGGAGACCCGCCCGCCCGACAGGCTCCTCCGGGGACAGCTCAGCCACGCCACCCGCGTGTCCGCCGAGGCACCGGGCGGGAGATGGCTCCCGGCGTCCGGGCCGGGCGTCTGCACGCCGCTCACGGCACAGCCCCGGAGGCCGGGACAGCTCCCGGGACACACAGCCACAGAGGCGAGGTGCCCGATACAGTGATGGCGGCGCAGTGGGGCCCGGGCAGAGGACAGGGAGCCCGGGCAGCTCCGGATAAAAGCCGTTTCCTCCGGACGCTGAGGCCGCAGCTGCTTCCAAGGGACCAGGAGCGAGGCCGGGCCAGCTCCGCCCCAGGTGCGGGCGAGAGGGAGGCGATGGAGGGGAGGGGGGAGGTGGGTGATGGAGGGAGTAGGGGAGAGGCGGGTGATGGAGGGGAGGGCGGAGAGGCAGGTGATGGAGGGAGGAGGGGAGAGGCAGGTGATGGAGGGAGGAGGGGAGAGGTGGGTGATGGAGGGAGGAGGGGAGAGGCAGGTGATGGAGGGAGGAGGGGAGAGGCAGGTGATGGAGGGAGGAGGGGAGAGGCAGGTGATGGAGGGGGGAGGGGAGAGGCGGGTGATGGAGGGGAGGGCGGAGAGGCAGGTGATGGAGGGAGGAGGGGAGAGGCAGGTGATGGAGGGGAGGGGAGAGAGGCAGGTGATGGAGGGAGGAGGGGAGAGGCAGGTGATGGAGGGAGGAGGGGAGAGGCGGGTGATGGAGGGAGGAGGGGGGAGGTGGGTGATGGAGGGAGGAGGGGAGAGGCGGGTGATGGAGGGGAGGGCGGAGAGGCAGGTGATGGAGGGAGGGGGGAGAGGTAGGTGATGGAGGGGAGGGGGGAGAGGCAGGTGATGGAGGGAGGGGGGGGGAGGCGGGTGATGGAGGGAGGAGGGGAGAGGCAGGTGATGGAGGGAGGAGGGGAGAGGCGGGTGATGGAGGGAGGAGGGGAGAGGCGGGTGATGGAGGGAGGAGGGGAGAGGCGGGTGATGGAGGGGAGGAGAGGAGAGGCGGGTGATGGAGGGAGGAGGGGAGAGGCGGGTGATGGAGGGAGGAGGGGAGAGGCGGGTGATGGAGGGAGGAGGGGAGAGGCGGGTGATGGAGGGGAGGAGGGGAGAGGCAGGTGATGGAGGGGAGGGGAGAGGCAGGTGATGGAGGGAGGAGGGGTGAGGCAGGTGATGGAGGGGAGGGGAGAGGCAGGTGATGGAGGGAGGAGGGGAGAGGCGGGTGATGGAGGGAGGAGGGGAGAGGCAGGTGATGGAGGGGAGGGGAGAGGCAGGTGATGGAGGGAGGAGGGGAGAGGCGGGTGATGGAGGGAGGAGGGGAGAGGCGGGTGATGGAGGGGAGGAGGGGAGAGGCAGGTGATGGAGGGGAGGGAAGAGGCAGGTGATGGAGGGAGGAGGGGAGAGGCGGGGGAGGGAGGGGAGGGTAGAGGCGGGTGAGGGAGGGAGGAGGGGGAGAGGCGGGTGATGGAGGGAGGAGGGGGAGAGGCGGGTGATGGAGGGGAGGAGGGGAGAGGCGGGTGATGGAGAGAGGAGGGGAGAGGCGGGTGAGGGAGGGGAGGAGGGGAGAGGCGGGTGAGGGAGGGAGGAGGGGAGAGGCGGGGGAGGGAGGGGAGGAGAGTGCCCGGATGGGGCCGTGCACTTGGGCACCCGAGCGGGGCTCACGCAGGGGCCACCTGCACGGTGGGGCTGGCGGACCAAGGACCGTCCCCCTCCTCCCCGCCCATGCAGAGCGCTGATGGGTGGCCTCCCGCACGCGCCCCATCCGGGAATCACACCCACAACCGTTTGTGAATGGGAGGATGCTCAGCCCACTGAGCCGCCCAGCCAGGGCCCGCAGCAGCCCTGTGTGGGCTGGTGAGTGGACACGGTCTGCGCAGCCACGCCCGCCGCAGAAAGACCCAGCGGCGTCTCCCCCTGGAGGGTGCTCGTCCCGTTTCTCATTCAGCCACAGGCCACTCTGAGCACCTGCCACCTCTCCTCCGGGCGAGGCCTCTAGTTCAAGTTCTTCCGGAAGCTTCTCCGGAGCCCGGGGCTAAAGGTGCCTCTAGCTCAGAACAACCTGCCTGGCACTGAGGCACATGCTGGGGTGATGCGTCTGAACCCCACAGCAGCATCCTTCAGCACACAGGCCACCCCCACCGCCCTCCCTCCCCCACCTCTCCCTCGCCCATCCCTCTCCTGGCGGCCCGGACCCTCCCACCACCCGGACTGTGCTCAGCCTCCTGGCCCCTCCGCAGTCCCAGGCCCCGTCTCCAGCTGGTTCTGTTCCGAGGCCCCTCACCCGCTGGCCAACCTCCCCCGTCCCTCCCCGGCCCAGATCGTGCACCGGTGGGGTCCCTCGGCCTGCGCCCTCTCCCAATCCGGGACCTCTCGGGGGATGTCCACAGCTGGTTTCAGCCCGATCCCGCAGGCCGAGAGCAAATCCGTGCACCGGGCCTCTGTAAACTAATAAGCGACACGGTGGCCAGTGAAGTCCAGGTCTCTGATTTCAAATCTGTGCTCCTGACCACTCGGCCGGAGGACAGAACATGCAGACGCCTTACATGTGTGTCATCTCCAGGCCTGGCCTGTGGCTTAGTTGGTTGGAACGTCGTCCCATCCACCAGGAAGGTCGCAGGTTCAGTTCCGGGTCAGGGCACACACCTCCATTGCAGGTTTGATTCCTCGTCAGGCCCTGTATGGGAGGCGACTGATCGAGGCTTCCCTCTCACATCAAAGTTTCTCTCTCTCTCTCTCTCTCTCTCTCTCTCTCTCATCAATAAGCATATCCTCAGATGAGGATATAAAATATATATCATATGCCACATACTATAAATACATGTCGCATGGAAATAACAAATATATACAGAGAAATATATAGACATAATTTCTCATTTGCACACATTTATTTATTTCTCTGGGTAGAGGCCAGAGTGACATTATATTGTGCAAACAGCTCAGCAGTTTAACTCAGATTATTTTGATGATAATGTTATTTGATCAACGGATGTAGAGAGCCAGGTCTCTGATGCTGGTACTGGCAGCTCGTGTGCAACTAGAGACACTCAGCCCACTGACAATTCAAATTCAGACCCAACTATAAACCCATGAATCCCAAGAGCCCTCCCTGAGGCGCCTGGTGGCTGCAGCGAGTCGCCTGCGGGGGGCGTGACAGGGCCCCGGGGCCTGGGTCGGAGCGGCTGGGACCGCCCGTGCCCTCAGCATCGCCTCGTCCTCAGCTTCCCTAACAAGGAGCACCCGCACCCCCAGCCACGCGGCTCCGGGCGGCCGCTCACCCGCAGCTCAGGGCTCACCACGGAATGGACGGTCAGCACCGTCCAGCCTGGAATTCCCCGGGGCCGTGGCTGCTGTGCAGTGGCCCCAGGCGGGTCCCAGTGGGGCGGCTGTGGCTACAGGGACCCGTCCTGAGTCATGGCCGTGACCTGCACTCTGGGGGGGGTCTGGGGGGGACTCCACACCCCCTCCTTTCTCTCGTCCTTCTTCTCGGGGCCCAGAGCTTGGCGGGTTCCCTTCGCCGGCACCGGCACCACGGAGAACCGAGGACTGAGGCTGAGGCGCGACGGAAACCCCCTCTTTGGGTGTTGGCCGCCCCGCCCTGCAGACTGACATGTGGCATTCTGCACACGGCCATGAACTGACACGTGGCATTCCAACAGGCTCCTGGGACTGGGCGCCCTCTGCACCCCAGTCTGAGATGCCGCTCTGTGCTGGGGTGTAACTGCGACTCCCGAGATGCTCGCCCCGGACCTCACCTCAGTGTCCCGACCGAGAGGGACACATGGACGTGCAGCAGGGGCATCCGGCCAGAGCGCCTGGGGCAGAGCTTTGCTCCCAAAACGAAGCGGCCCCGATTGGAAGCGATGGACAGGCCAGCGGCCAGGCCCGCGTCCACAGGCCTCACCCGGGGGACGGCAACACCGACCTAAACACGGGTCCCGTCTGCGAGCTGAGCCCCGAGGACCACGCCTGCCTCTCCTCTCTGGGTTCCCTGGACGCCGAGACCCACCCACGGGGCTGACAGCAGGCCCGGCCGGGAAGGAAGCTGTCACACACACACACACACACACACACACACGCGCACACACACACACACACACGCACATACACTCACATGCGTGCGCACACACACGCTTGCGCACGCACGCACACACTCACTCACACACTCACACATGCGCGTGCACACACACACACCCCGCCTCCGTGGTCCACGGGGCTCACCGAGACCGCCCCTCCACGCACACAGACCTGCAGGGCATGTGGGTCTCTGTGTTCACTCTCCCGTGTGCTCCGCACCTCGCGCTTAGATGTGACCACACACTTCAGAAAGCCGGCCCGTAAACGCCGGAGGCCTCGGAGGACACTCGGGAAGAAGGCAGAGGAGGCGGAATGACCAGGGAGCGGGCCCGGCGCCGGGGACACGGGTGGCTCTGAGGCGTGCGTGGGGGCCCTGAGCCCTGGACGGAGAACAGTGTTCCTTTAGGAAGGAGAGCGGTCAGGAGCAAGGACACGCTTTCCGAAGCGAAAACTCTGCCCTTAGAAACGGAAATCTGAACAGGAGGAGGAGAAAATGGAGTTAAGGAAATTTCCTAGAAGGTAGAGCATCGAAATCCCAAGGGAGGAAATGGCAGGGAGAAGGAGGGGGGAGAGGAAGAGGAGGAGGAGGAGGAAGAAGAGGAGGAGGAGGAGGAAGTGGAGAAGGAAGAAGAAGAAGAAGAAGAAGAAGAAGAAGAAGAAGCAGCAGAGGAGGAGGAGGAGGAGGAGGAGGAGGAGGAAGAAGAAGAAGAAAGAGGCTAACCCTGGGAGGCCTCCTGTCTTACTGACAAATTCCAGAACGGGAGCGCGCACAAACAGAGGCGGGGAGGCAGAGAGGGGAAGGCGGGGGGAGGAGGGGGGAGGCGGGGGGAGCACGTTCCTCGGGGAAGGCTGAGACTCTCAGCCGAATGGGGCGATGGAGGATGCGGCACAAGAATAAACAGGACCCACCCAGTTCCCACGGCAACATTCCAGAGCCCTGTGGAGTGAGAGGTGGCGCTGGAAGCTTCCAGAAGATAAAGCCCGTTGCCTGCACCCCAGGACCCACGGCCTTGGACTCCTTGTAAGATGCCGGAAGCCCAGCTCTGGACCCCCAGCTGAACTCTGACTCCGGGGGGAGCGGGACCACATGTTTCCGACCTGAACGGGCTCCAGAACAATTAGCTCTCGTGGCCCCCTTTCTAAATAATTCTTTTTAATATTTTTACATACTTTTATTTATTTCAGAGAGGAAGGGAGAGGGAGAGAGAGAGAGAGAAAGAGAGAGAAACATCCGTGCTGAGAGAGTCATGGGCCGCCTGCCTCCTGCACGCCCCACACTGGGGATCGAGCCCGCCACCTGGGCCTGTGCCGGAGCGGGAATCAAACCCTGACCTCCTGGTTCCTAGGTCGATGCTCAACCCCTGAGCCCCGCCCCCTGTTTGGAAGCTATTAGGGGAGAAGCTTTATCAAAACCCGGCGGAAGCCGCGGGTTCCTGGAAGGCGGGAGAGTGGGCGGGAGGACGCGGGGAGAACTGTCAGGCCCGGTGAGCGAGGCCACAGTGGAGGAGCAGGAAGGGGATGGGGGCGGGGTGGAGCTGTTAGCCTCCCTGCGATTTTTACCAAAACGCAAGGACATGTATGGCTCCGGCTGACAGATTGGGGACACATGGTGATGGGGGCAGCAGGCCTGGCACATTAGAACGCGGGCCGCTCCTCATCCCGGGAAAACCCAGGGGTGATCCGGATGGGAAATGCAATCACAGGGCCGGGCTGCGGCTCAGCTGTGAATAATAATCACGTAATTATGTAGATGCCGAAATTGATCTCCCCACAAACGGTGCTGTGGGGAGGGACGGGGTGCGGGGGGAGAAGTGGGGAGGGGGCGGGCGCCTGCCTGGGCTCTGGTGTTGCTGAGCGGGCGCCGGGCACGGTGGAGACTAAAACCCTGATGCTCCCCACGGGGACTCGGTGGAGGAGCCACTGAAGTGAAGGAGGAACCGCGGGTGAGCGTGCATGTACCACCGTCAAGGTCGGCGGAAGCCGGCGTGCGGAGAGCCGCGGGGCGGACTCTGGGGGCGGCGAGGAGCAGGGGGAGGAGCGGAGCCTGGGATTCTGGTCTAATCTGCGTGGGACGGACAGGCTTGCCAAGACCGTTCAGAGATGGAACGTGGGAGACAGAGATCACCCACGTGGCCGGGCGTGGGGGGCCTGGGAGAAGGCGTGGGGGAGGACGGAGGGAGCTCGGAGCCAGGCCACCGGGGTGTCTGGGGTTCATAGAATCGCTGAGAGGTGGCCAGAGTGGGGAGCCTGACTGGAGGGGGGTTGAACAGTGCAGAGGGGGTGGCGCAGGCGCAGTGTCCCGTGTGCCTGGGTGACTTGGGGCTGAGCCCCCATCCCACCCCCTGTGCGCTCAGGGCTGAGCCTCCTGGCCTGCGGGGAGCTGGATGTGGGGGAGCTGGTTGCAGGGGGGTGGGAGGGAAGGAGAAGGAGGAGCGGCTCTGAGGCTGTGGGCCAGTGAACAATGACAGAAGCCGGAGAGCAATAGAGTGGGCAGGGGTGGTCCCGAGTTCGGGCAATGTCTGAGGCGGGGAGTCCCTGGGACGGACCGCAGCCTGCAGGTCTGTGCAGCCCCAGGGGGACCCGCCCGCACAGAGCAGAGGCCGCCCGCTGGCCGCAGCGTTGGCGATGCCGTGGCCTCCAGGACTCGCTCAGGCTGGGGCCGGAGGGCTGGGACACCCACCCAGAGTGGTCCCTCCGGGGTTTTTAACAGGAAGTCCGGCTCCCCAAGGAGACCGACATGTCCCCACAGCGCCTGGCCCGCCCACGGCCGGCTGCCCGGCGGCATCTCCCGAGGGGCCCCAGCCACCCCATACCCCCTTCCCCCCTCCCCCGCCGCCCAGGCTTCACGGGAGAGAGGTTTCGGAAGCCGCGTCACAGGAGGCGGGCAGTGCGTCCCTCCTGGGACCTCACCTGCGAAAGCCCCAGAGCCCATCACGGACGACACAGGTCCCAGAGGGGCATGGGCTCCTGCGGGGAGAGGATTCCAGGAGGACAAGAGCCCTGAGGCCACAGGTCACCCACGCCGCTGCCCCAGTGGCTCTAAGAGACCGTGTCTGCTCCGGCACCGGTCTCCCAGCCCATCTCATTCCGGGGTCCCACAGTGCATGCTTGTTTTTGTGGGGATTTTTAAATATATTTTATTGATTTTTTTTACAGAGAGGGATAGAGAGTTACAAACATCAATGAGAAAGAACATCGATCAGCGACCTCCTGCGTGCCCCCCACTGGAGATGTGCCTGCAACCAAGGTACATGCCCTTGACGGGAATTGAGCCCAGGACCCTGCAGTCTGTGGGCGGACGCTCTATCCACTGAGCCACACTGGCCAAGGCTGGATTCCTGTTCCGGGGGAAGCTCAGCGGCTCCCGGATGATGCTCCGTGGGATGGAGAAGCAATGCCCACCCCCTGGTCATTCTGGGCACTGTCCGGGGGGTGGACGGGCTGCAGTGGGGGCGGGGGTGCTGACCAGGACAGTGAGGCTGGTCAGTCCCTCAAGGCACTCTGCGAGCCTTCTCAGACATCTTAAGGGGGAAACGCTTGGTATGAATTTTTCCTGAACGGCACCCCTTCTCCGGTCCCTCCCGTGGCCTCCAGGGGCCTCGCTCTCTCCCGGGCTGACCTCCGATGCCGCCCCCGGAGCGGCTATTTCTTCGTTCCAGGCCATTCCGGGCCATTCCGGGCCATTCCGGGCCATTCCGGCGCTGGCACACCCCTCCTGTCGGCCTCAAAGCCAGGGAGCGTTTGGGTTTCTCCCTTTTTGTCACCGTGTCGCTTTCATCTGTGTCTCAGATCTGCGGCCAGAAAGGTGGGAAATGAGCAGAGAACACCGCTCTTCACAGAAAAGGAAATTAAACCCAACAGCCTGGGAGAGGGGCCGACTGAGTGCCCGCAGCCAGTGAGCTCGCGGCCTCGCTGTCCCCTGTCCCCCCTGTCCCCTGCCCCCCCTCCTATCCCCCCACCCCCCTGAGCCTGGACCCAGCCGCTCCCTCCTCCTTCCCTCTCTCCCTCCCGCACACCCACAAGCTCAGACCCACGCCCTGCCGGCCCCCGCGGCAGGACACGGAGCACAGAGCTGTGTGAGGAGAGCCGGTGTTCCTCCAGAATCCGACCTGAGCGCCCGCACTGAGCAGTTCCGACGCCCGGCGACCTGCCTGGCGGCCGGAGCCCGGGTTTGCGAAGCTGGCTCCGTGGTGGCGGGACAGGCGCCCCAGGCTGAGCAGCGCCGGGCGTGGCCGCCGGGCAGGCAGGAGGCTCCCTCCCCTGAGGACACACTGGTCAGGGCCTCGGACACTGGGGGACCCCGGGGTGCTTTCGGCCGCCGTCCTTAGTGGCTGCAACGGAGATGAGACCACAGTCCTTGTGGGGCCCGTGGGGTCACGCACGCCTGCCACGGGTGGGGACCGGCCACGCCCCGACTTCTGCTGGGGAGAACCACGTCTCCGGCGAATCCGCTCACAGACACAGACTGGGACCCGGGTTTCTGTGTATTTTGACACAGGGGGCGGGGTTCTCACAGGGGGCGGGGCTCTCACAGGGGGCGCACCCAGCAGATGCTGCTCTCCCGGTTCCCCTCCTCCCCACCTCTGCAGCTGTGCTCCTCTGACATTGACAAAAACCTTTCCAATGTCCATCCTCCACCTTGACCCCCAGCTTCCAGTCCAGTGACTGCAGCCATGGATCCCCTGCCCCTAGGAGGTCACCCCACAGCGTGGAGGACCATGCCACACCCACACCCCTCTGCTCTCCTCTCAGCAGGACCACACAGCCGAGGCCTCTGGGAAGACATAGCCCTGTGCTTCCCTGCCACCAGCCAGTGGCACCCCAAGACTCTTCGATGGCACCCAGAGCTCTCTAGGGCACCCAGAGCTCTCTGAGGGCACCCAGGGCTGAGGGCACCAGGGCTGAGGGCACCAGGGCTGAGGGCACCAGGGTGCTGGTCCCAATGTTCTGCTCACGAAGGAGCTGAGCTCGGAGTAAAGACACTCAGAGTCTGACCCAAGGAGACCGTGACACGGGCAAGGAGGATGGCGGTTTAGCCAAGGGGACAGCGGCTAAGAACGTGTCTCCGAATCTGCGCCCAGAGAGCATGAGGCACAACTCGAAGGTCCAGCTGGGAGCCTTCATACTCCCCCCTTGTCAGCAGTCATGGGGAACGGACTCCTCTTCCTCCCCCAAACGCGGCATTGTGTCAGCAGCCCCGCGACGTGGGCCCGGCCTGGAGACAGATGGCGGCCCCGATGTGCCGGGCGCCGGCAGAGCCCGCGGCGTGCTTCCCTTTATAGATCATCGGTAATGGAACACTGTAAGGCCGCGGAGAAGGGCGCTCTCCGATGAGATGACAAATGTCCCCGGCCCGATATGGAACCCCCAAAGCCGGAGGACGCATCCTTCATGGGGCCTGTCAGCGGCCGGACCCTAAATAATTCAGCGCCCGGATTAAAATACTGATGCTCTCCGCGTCCTAATGGCACATAATGAAATGTCCCCGACGCTGCCGTCTTAAAATTAACAGCCTCTGAAATTTCCAAATCAATCAGCGGCCATGACAAGTGCCGAGTCTGATCTTTTATTGATGGCGCAGCCACAGGAGGGAAGAGGGGCCCGGGGAGTCCGCCCCCAGGGCTGGCGGACTGCGGGCAGCGGTGACTCACCCGTCTGCGCCCTGGTGACAGACACGGCCATGGGGCCTCTGTGGCCTGGTCCTGGCCACTGAAGGGGTGGACTGTGGCCAGTCCTGCCTCACCCATCCATTTGGAGATAACCTCTCATCCCGGGGGGGGGGGGGCGAGTCACCTGCTGACTTAAGCTCTTGGGGGCCCTTCCTTGGGGAACAGTCCCCTTGCGCCCTCAGCCACCTCCAGAGTCATCGCCATCGAACTGGATCTCGGTTATTCTCGGGGGCCTCGTGGCCTTTGAACTCCGACTTTGTCATCTCACTCGTTAACCTCATTTGTCTTGCCGGGAAAGATGAAAGCTCAAGGAGGGTAGAGACTGGTTTCTTGTTTATTTGTTTTTTTATTGCCAAAGCCCTGGTACCTGAAAATAAAATGCTTAACATGTAGGTACTCATGGATGGATGGAGAGATGGAAGATGGATGAGAGGATGAATGAATGGGTGGATAGATGAAAGGGTGGTGGATGGATGGGTAGGTGGATGGGTGGATGGATGGATGGCTGGTACATAGATAAATGAGTGCTTCCCTCCTCATATTCTCATCACAGAGAACAATGTCCAGCTAGTTGGGTAGGTGGGGGGGTGGATGGATGGACAGACGGATGGATGTAGATGGGCAGATAGATGGATGAATGGGCAGGTGGGTAGTAGATGGAAGGATGGGTGGATAGATAGATGGATGGATCAGTAGGTGGGTGGGTGGATAGGTAGGTGGGTGGGTGGGTGGATGGAAGGAAGGAAGGATGGGTGGGTGGGTGGATGGATCAATAAGTGGATGGGTAGGTGGGTAGGTAGTTGGGTAGGTGGGTTGGTGGTTGGATGGGTGAATGGATGGTTGGATGGATGGATGGATGGATGGATAGATGGATGGATGATGAATGCACAAGTGGATGGATGGATGGATGGATGGATCAGTAGGTGGATGGGTAGGTGAGTGAGTAGTTGGGTAGGTGGGTGGGTGGATGGATGGATGGATGCATGGATGGATGGATAAGTAGGTGGATGGGTAGGTGAGTGGGTAGTTGGGTAGGTGGGTGGGTGGGTGAATGGATGGAAGGAAGGATGGATGGTAGATGGGTGGGTGGATGGATGGATGGATGCATGGCTGGCACCGGGATAAATGAGTGCTTCCCTCTTTACATTCTCACCACAGAGAACAATGCCCAGCAAGTGTCTGTTGGTGCAACGAGTGAACGATTTCAGTGGCCCTCTCCTCTGAGAACCCCACCCCTGATTGTGCTGCTGCCTCCTTCCCGGCACCCTCTGACTGACCGCCTGGCCCGGGCTGCCGGCCCCGCGATCGCAGGTCCTGTGAGTGTTCTGTAGCCTCACGGCCCGAGCACTTGTCCCAGGGCACCCCGCGTTCCTCGGCGCCCCCCCCCGCAAGCTCACCGCGCTCCACACAGCAGGCCCCGCCTACCCGCTGGCCGGTCGGGGAGAAGGCCTGGGCGGCACAGGGAGCGCAGAAGGAGCGCCTGCGTAATTCAGCACTCCGCCCGGGACCCCCGCCTCCCGGTGCCGCGTGCTGCCGGCTGAAGCGCAGAGGAAACAGAAAATGAGAAACTGCGAGGAGCTTCTGTATGAAGATTACAATCTCCTGCTGATAAAGCAGCCCCTGCGTCGGCCTTGGAGTGGAGAGGAAATAAGAAAATCCAGCCAGCAAATTGGAGCCTGGTCGGAAGGGCCGGCGGGACGCGGGAGCATCCGTCCCGGGGAGAACACTGAAGCCGCTCGGGGAAACGGCCGTGGCTCTCCCGCCTCCCCTCGGGGCCAGGCCCGTGGCCGCGTGGTGAGCGCGGGACCCCAGAGGGCGAAGCCTGTGGCGGGACCACCACAGGGAGACCCCACGGAAGACCCGTGAGGAGTAAGCGAGGCCCTGAGCCAGGACGCCCCCAGCTGGTGGGAGCGGAACAGGACAGGCAGGAGCCCGGCTCCAGACACCCTGGGCCCCGGCGGCCTGTCCGCCCCGCATGAGCGGGAGGGGCAGCATGACCGGCCGGGACTGCGCCTCTGGGGCCTGGCCCAGTGCAGGGGCAGCGGCCTCTGCCTGTCCGTCCAGCAGGCGGAGTGGCCCCACGCTGCACGGCCCCTTCTCTCTGGGCTGGAGAGGAGGGGTGAGTGCTGGGACCTGGCTCCCAGTTACGACGGCCCCCAGAGAGGCGAGCGCGGCAGCCAAGACCAGGCAGGAGGCTGGGAGGAGCCGGGAGGCGCAGGTGAGCTGCGCCCCCTGGACCAGCGGGGGGGTGGGGGGGATGGGCGGAGCCTCTGCACCTGCCTCACAGCAGCCCCGGAGCCTCTGAGAAGGGAATCCGCCATCCTCCCTCCGGGACCGAACCTGCTGGCTTCCTGTCGCCCCAAACCCCCAAGCTCTCAGCGAACGCACAGGGGCCCCGGGCCAGCCCCCAGCTCTCCTCACTCTCTCTTCCTCCCGCCCGCCCTCCCTCCCTGCCCGGAGCCAGGCCGGCCTCCCGGGGTTCCTCCAGCACACGGAGCCCATTCCTGCCCCAGGACCTTGGCACCTGCCCTCCCCGCCGCCTGGCTGCTTCTTTCTGGGCATCTGGGTCTCAGCTCAGTGTCCCCTCCTCGGCGGCCACCCTGGCCCCCCGTCCCCCCATCACAGGGTCCCTTTCTTTTTGTTGAAAGTGGGCATCTGCCAGGTGCCCACTTTCTGCGCCAGCACCCGCCCCTCAACCACAGCGGACGCTCTGCGGGCCCCGGCGCTCGGCTGGCCGCTCCTACCCCCCCGGCCCCTGGAGCCGGGCCCGGCACCGAACGGGCCGCCGCGCAAACATTTGTTTGGCAGGAACGCAGGGAGCGGAGCAGGTGAGCGGCCACCTGGCCTCTCGTGGCTCCGCCTGCCAGCGTGCCCCTGGCAGAGCAGCGGCCCCAGATGGCAGGTGAGTGACACCCCTCCTCCTGCAGGTGGCGCCACAGAGCCCGGGCTCACAGCTCCCTGGGCCCGGGGAGAGGCCGCCACAGGGTGAGTGACCGAGGGGACACAGCTGGTTGCCCTGGGTCTCCTCCCCGGTCCCAGGGCCCCTCCAAAGCCGGGGGAGCAGGAGAGCCCCGCCCAGCCTGCCGGCTCAGCCCGTCCACCCGTCCACCCATCCACCTGTCCACCCGTCCACCCATCCACCCATCCACCCGGGCCTCTTTGGATGCCCTCTTGGGAGGAGAAGCCTGGCCAGGCCTCGGTTCGGTTCCCACCCTGGCTCATTCCTCCACGGGGGACCCCTGGTCCCCATGTGCTCGAGCCGAGCCACCTGGCACTAGACGCCCCGTTTCTCCTCACACACACACACACACACACACCCCGCCCACCGAGAATGGCCGGGTCATTCTGGTCACCTCCAGAGGCGCCCCGGGCCCGCTGAGCGTCACTCCTCGCCCAGCCCCGGAGCCCGTGCCGCGGTCCCCTCTGCGAGGAGCCATCTGATTGGACGTCCCGGTGCCTCCTGTGGCCTCCGCCCTCGGCACCGCGTCTCACGGCCCATCCGGCAGCCACCCCGGTGCCATGGCTCATGGGGAACATACGTTGGGTCCGGGGTCGGCAAACTGCGGCTCACAAGCCACACGCGGCTCTTTGGCCCCTGGAGTGTGGCTCTTCCACAAAAGACCACGGCCTGGCGAGTCTACCTTGAAGAAGTGGCGTTAGGAGAAGTTTACGTTTCAAAAATGTGGCTCTACAGAGAAATTCAATCGTTGTCCTGCTGATGTGTGGCTCTGTGGACGAAGGAGGAAGGCGGCCGCGGGGCACGGCGCACGTGGCGAAGAGAGCGCGGGAGGGAGTGGCTCCGGCTCCGGAATCCCGCTCCCGTCCCGCCGGGCGCTGTGCACCCGCTGGGCAGGCCGTGTTCGCCCGTGGTGCCGCCGCCCAGCCGGTCACAGCGCCGCCGCTGTGGTGTGGCAGACAGCGGCCGTCCCCGCAGGACCATTGCCATTTTAATCTCCACCGGCCGCGGGAACAAACGGCTTGGTAAGTCACCTGCTTCCTGCGAGTCCTAATGGGCTGCCGAGCAGGCGGGAGCCACTCTGGGCTGGTTCAGTGTCTGCACAGAGGTAAGGGGGGGGGGGGGCAGGTCTGCACAGGGAGGGCCAGGGCCCAGGTTCCACTCCGCCCTGGGCTGGCCAGGGGGCAGCCCCGCTCCTCGCCTGAGGCCCACAGGGCAGCGTCTTCCATTTCTTCTCTCGGATCATCGCTCTCCATTCGCAGAGGGAGGCGGGAGAGGGGAAAGATGGACCGCCCTGCTCAGAGCTGCCCTGCAGACAGAAGTCAGGGTTCAGGCAAGGACCACTCCAAAAGCACAAGATGCCCAGGGCTCTGGAGAGAGAGAGAGAAGGAGAGAGAGAGAGAGAGAGAGAGAGAGAGAGAGAGAGAGAGAGAGAGAGAGAGAGAGAAACATTGATGTGAGAGAGAAACGTCCATCAGCTGCCTCCTGTGCCCCCCTGACCGGGGAGGAGCCCTGACCGGGGAGGAGCCCTGACCGGGGAGGAGCCCTGACTGGGGAGGAGCCCTGACCGGGAAGGAGCTGTAACCGGGCCTGTGGGCTGAGCAGGAATCACACCGAGACCCCCCAGTGCACAGGATGACGCTCCAACCAACTGCGCCAGCCCCACGGACAGGGCCGGAGCGACGGCTCTTATCGCCGGCCTGGGCGGGGTGTGCCGTGGGCCGTGGCCACGGAAACCCACACGGAGCCCAGCACGTCCCTCACCTGGTGGCAGTGACGGCCTTGACCGTGACCCTCACTCAGGACCCGTGCCGATGTCAGCGTCCACGGCGCAGGCGTGAGCCGGTGCGAATGAGAGGACACTGCCCCGCACCATGGGGGGTGGGCGAAGCCACACAGGGGCCTCCGGGCCAGCGAGAGGCCGGCGCGGACCAGACTCCGCCCAGGCCGCCGCATGGAGGATGGAGGGTGGAGGGTGGAGGAAGGGCGCCGGGCCCCAGAAGCTGCAACCGGCGGAGCCCCCAGGACCGCCCCCTGCCGCCCCCACAGCAGCCCGTGAGACCCGCTTTGTACAGAAGGTACCACACGGGGTGGTTTTCAGCGAGCCAGTCCCGGCGTTCGCTGAGGCAGCTGCGGGCCGGACACGCCCTCCGGAGAAACAGCCCTCTGTCCCCCGGAAGTGGTGTCGGCGGCCCTGCTCCCTCAGCCTTGGCCCCAGGGGATGCTGGGTCCCCCCAGCCAGAGACCCTGACCTCGGTCCCTCCTCTGAATGGGATGCTGGGTCTCCCTCCACCCCCCCAAGTCAGCCAGAGACCCTGACTTCAGGCTGGAATCCAGAGCTCCCGGCCCCACCTGCCCCCGGGAAGCCCACGCCTGCAGGCCTGTCCTCTGGACCCCGCGGCCTGAAGGGCGGCCACCGGCCCCCGCGTCTGTTCACCGCTAATGAAGCAATGCCAGCGGGCACAGGGGGAGCATCTCCGACCGGCTCCGGCCGCGTGTCGGTGTGGCTGGCGGTGTAAACTGAGCACGCGCCTCCTTGAAATGCCATGACGTTACCCAGCATCCAGGGGAGCTCCGCATCAGCCTAACGCCGGAGATGTCAGCGGCACTCCGCAAAGGGCCGCCCCCAGAAGTCAGCTCTGGAGCTCCCCTGGATGCCTGGGCTCCTGGACCCCACCTCCTTCCGGGGCCCGCCCTCCCTCCCACTCTCAGCCCCCGGGCCCTGCCCCTGGGCCAGTCCCCCAACAGGTCTCAGCCAGACGCTCGGCCTTCAGCATTGGGGTCCCCGGCAGGGGAACGGCCCAGCCCCTCTGATGCGCTGAAGAGTTGGGGCGAACACGTGCTGCAGGCCGGTCCCCATGGGAGCGCGTGTTCACGGGCATCATCTTCGAGGTGCTCCCCTCACAGTGCAGGGCTGGAGTGCTGACAGCAGCTGTGGGGTGTGGGGAGGAGAGCACCCCGCTTCTGAAAGCCCCCGGGTCCGACAGCAGTCCTGGGCAGGGCCTCCCGTTCCCCAGAGCCGGAGCCGAGGTGACAGCGAGAGCTTGGGGACCCCGCCTGTGCAGGCTCAGAGCCCGAGGGGGCCCCCCTTCCTCTGTGGGCGACCTGCCCTGCGTGCACCCTCTTCTCACTCTGTCCATTGGGGGTTCTACAGCCCGCGAACTCGTCCAAATGTCTGTGCCATTCTGGAGGGCCTGGCTGCTCCAGGCTGCATTTCATTTTGGAATGATGGGGGACAGAGGCTGCCCTCTGCCCACCCCCCCTACCCCCCCGCCAGCCTCAGTCCCACTCTCCCTGCCTGAGTCAGAGGCCTGCACTCAACCCCTCCCTCTCCCTCTCTTTTAGGGAGACTTAGAGGGCCGGGCCCACCTCAAGGCCATGTGGGTGCTGAGCCTTGGGGGGTGCGGGGGGGGGGGGGGCGGGAACGGGTTCCCTTGCCTCGTCTCAAGGAAGCCCCTCGAATCCTACGACGGAATCCAAGTCTGGGCCGAGCTCTCCGGCTTCGGCGAAAGGAAAACAAATCTGGAATATTCCCTTGCCGCGTTAAATATCACATCCTTTTACTTTCTATCAGCACCGTGCGTTTCCCCCAAGTTTACAGAAAAGATAACAACAATAATGCAATCCTTCTAGCAATGTCTGCCGCGGGCGGCGGGAAAGTGCGAGCAGCCGTGAATGTCACCACTGTCATCTGCGGCCGCTCGGGGCCGGTTATCTCCGGCATTAGGCAGATTCGGAGCGAGGGCCTGTCACCGCGGTAATTGCCCTGGCACAGAACCCCGTCTGGACGGAGCGCAGAGCCCCAACTTCATTAAGGGCAAAGCTTCTACCTGAGAAAATCAATCTCGGCCTAAATCATAAAGACAAAAATCAATGCCAATCACATTCCCGGCCTCAATGAGGGCTGGGGGGGGGGGCGGGGGGGGCTCACTCTGGCGGAGCCCTGCACCCCAGGAGCAGAGACCGCGGGCGTGGCCAGGGGGCAGGCCACGGGCTTTGAAAACCTAGTCAGCAGAAGCCCCGTCAAGAGCAGAGAGAACGTAAAAGGCGCCACACGACACTCATTCACTCAGACGTTAACTGAGCAACTACTGCGTGCCCGTCCCAGCGAGGCCCGGGATTCGCGATGAATGGCTCGGCGTCTGGCCCCCTGGGGCGTAGGTGGGCAACGTAGGGGACCCACACACGGCCTGAGCGGGGCTGAGAAACGCAGAGGGATTCGTATACAGAGGCGGAGGGAAGGGGTAATTTTTCTTTTTTGTCTGTGGTCAGTCTGTGGTCAGTCATTTAAATTTAAATTCTATATTCTTTAAAGAATTAATCGCTTCTCGGCCTTTTGGCTAAGATCAAGTGTAAAGAATTACATAAGTCTCGCCGAAACCGGTTTGGCTCAGGGGATAGAGCGTCAGCCTGCAGACTGAAGGGTCCCAGGTTCGATTCCGGTCAAGGGCATGTACCTTGGTTGCGGGCAC
The DNA here is from genome assembly GCA_036971965.1 of Nyctalus aviator. NCBI lineage: Eukaryota > Metazoa > Chordata > Mammalia > Chiroptera > Vespertilionidae > Nyctalus > Nyctalus aviator. The sequence continues at coordinate 193,465,803 of CM072923.1, forward strand.
ATCCCCAGTAAGGGGTGTGCAAGAGGCAGCTGGTCGATGATTCTCTTTCATCGATGTTTCTGACTCTCTATTCCTCTCTCTTCCTCTCTGTAAAAAATCAATAAAATACATTTTTAAAAAAGAATTATGTAAGTCTCCTTTTCCCCCCACTGACCAGTCCCCCGCTGCCCCCACCCCATAACACATGCCCTCACCCCCCTCCCGACTGACCCCGGGAAGGGGCAATTTGCGTTGGGTCTTGGAGGATGAATAGGAGTTTGCCAGGAAAGCTGTCCTTCCTGATAGTGTTGGGAGGGATTGTTTTCCTCTGACGGCACATTGTGCGTGCGTGTGCGTGTGTGCGTGTGTGCGTGTGAGATGCCTGACAAACGTGGATTCCCTGAGTCGGCACAGAGGACGTGAAGGCCGAAACCCAGTCACGATTTCTAGGCAGTTGTTTGTGGCCCCGCGTGGGGAGCGAGGAGGTCACGCCGGAAAGGCACAGAGACCCCCTGACACCTCCCTGAAATCGGGAACGAAAACTGAGCGGCACCTGCTTCTCCCCGGGGGCTTCCTGAAGCCCCACACGTGTCCGCGGCCCGGATTCTGGTGGCTGCCTCGGTTTCTCCCGTTTCTCTGCTCCCTGGACAGTGATCCTCGGGGAGGGTCCTTCCTCCCACATCTCCATTCAGGGAGCCTCCCCCAAACGCCAGGGGCTGAGCGGGGGCCACACACACGGGCCCTCAGAGGCCAGTCCTCCATCAGGGGTGAAGCGAGCAGGCCGAGGGGCACCGAGGAGGAACGCCGGTTCCGCCCCGGGGAAATCAGAACGGGCTTCCTGGAGGAGGTGCCCCCCGCGGGGCTCCTGACTCCGGGCCTTCCCGGGTCAGAGAGGGTGGGGCAGGGCATTCAGGTAAATTGCTAAACCACCAAAAGGGAATTTATCACCTTGGCCCCTTGCACATTGTTCCCGCCCCTTGTTCCCATGGCAACTTTCTAAGGAGAAGATAAATGGCAGCATTTTAAGGAGAAGGAAACCAGCTTGGAAAACTAAGTCAGTTTTCCAGACCCACTCAGAGGGAGGGACCGAGTCAGGACCAGCACCTGGGCCAGGTGCACCTCCAGGTTGGGTGAGGGGTAGGGCAAAGGTGCACTTCCGGGGAACGAAGAGAAGCAGAATCGCCCTGGCCAGTGTGGCTCAATGGTTGGGCATCACCCTATGCACCAAAGGATTGATTGCCTGTTCCATTCTCAGACAGGGCACTGGCCAGCTGCAGGGGATGAGGCTGCTGGGGGTTGCAGGCTCCATCCCCACTGGGGGGCATGCTGCAGGCAACTGATCAATGTTTTTCTCTCACATCAATATTTCTCTCTCTCTCTTCCTTCCTCTCTCTTAGAAAATCAATTTTAAAAACCTAAAAGAGAGAGAGGGAGGGAGCAGGAGGAAGGGCCCGGGACAAGGCACAGGGAGACCAGTCCTGGCGGAGCCTCAGAACGGTCTCGGCTAAGGAGACAGGAGAACCCTCACCCCACAGGACAGGGTCCCCGCTGTGCACACACAGAGGCAGGATCCGGGAGGAAGGACAGCAGGCTGCCAGCCGCCCGTGTCCAGCAGCCGCCTGCCCGGGCATCGGTAAGCACCTGCTGGGCACCTGCCGTGTGCAGGCCACAGGGGGGACGCAGTCACCGCGGTTCCTAGGCCTTCGCTGCTCGGCGTCCGGCCACTGGGCGAGTACAGGCACCGCCTCCCGCCCTGCCCAGCCCCCGCCCCCGTGGGAGGGCGGTCTGGACCGAGCTCACGGGGCTGAAGGCAGCCCCTCAGCCACTGGGGTTTTCGAGGGGCTCCCAGCCCAGGGACCACTGCCATCGTGGCACCTGGAGGAAGGGGTGTGAGCACCCCACCCCCATGCAGAAGGGGGTCCAGCTACATCCCCGAGTCAGCAGCTCGCAAAGATAGAAGGGAGACCTGAACCCAGGACTTAGGGTCCCGAGCCTGCCCCCTCCTGGTCCCAGCAGCTGAGGGGTGAGCACCCCTTTGACGGTGTGCACCCCGTCTTGTCCGGCCCTGGCCCGCCGGCCATCAGCCCGGGGGCGGGGCACGTGTTGCTGGACCGCTGGGCCCGGCTCCGCCCACAGCAGCACTCACCCCGCCTGTCGGACACAAACAGACTCGCATAGCCGTCACCGGGCAGAGCAGCGCCCTCCTCGGCAGGGCGCGGGTGCCGGCGCCCGCGGAGAGGGTGGTGGCCAGCGGGGTCACGCAGGGCCGCCCGGCAGAGCTCGGCTTCCGCGTCCCGCTCTCCCAGCCAAGAGGGAAAACAAAGCGCAGCGCTGGCTGGCAAGGCGGTCCCGACGGTGCGGCTGACTCACCGGCGCGAGCAGAACTGGGTTAGGATGAGTGATGATCGGCGGATCTGGGCCGGAGCTCGGAGAGCAGGCCCTGCAGCCTGAGACAGGCAGCTCCTTCCTGACGCCTGGTCCCTCCTCTGGGCGCTCTGCTCCCCGCTGAGGCCACTGCAGGACAAGCCAGCTGCAGGGACAGGCCAGCTGTATGGACCAGGCCAGCTATAGGGACAGGCCAGCTGCAGGGATAGGGGACCAGCTAGCTGTGGGGACGGCCAGCTGCAGGGACAAGCCAGCTATAGGGACAGGCCAGCTTTAGGGACAGGGCAGCTATAGGGACAGGGCAGCTGCAGGGACAGACCAGCTGCATGGACCAGGCCAGCTGCAGGGACAGGCCAGCTACAGGGACAGGCCAGCTGCAGGGACAGGCCAGCTATAGGGACAGGCCAGCTGTATGGACCAGGCCAGCTATAGGGACAGGCCAGCTGCAGGGACAGGCCAGCTATAGGGACAGGCCAGCTATAGGGACAGGCCAGCTGCAGGGACAGGCCAGCTGCAGGGACAGGCCAGCTGCAGGGACAGGCCAGCTATAGGGACAGGCCAGCTATAGGGACAGGCCAGCTGCAGGGACAGGCCAGCTATAGGGACAGGCCAGCTATAGGGACAGGCCAGCTGCAGGGACAGGCCAGCTGCAGGGACAGGCCAGCTGCAGGGACAGGCCAGCTATAGGGACAGGCCAGCTGCAGGGACAGGCCAGCTGCAGGGATGAGGCTGCAGGGACAGGCCAGCTCAGACTCTGACCCGGTCACGTTTCCAGAAACGGATGAACAGCCTCAGGGCAGAACCCAGGGGTACAGGCCTGGTGGGGCCCGAGCTTCCCGGCGCCTGAGCAGCGCTGAGGCCTCGGGGTCACCCCTCCACCCCGGGGCTCGGACCGTGAAGGCCATGGGGCTCCGCACAGCCGGGTGCGAGAGCCACACACGCAGCCGGTGCTGGCGGTGCAGGCGGTGCTTTGGGCTGTGCCGGGTCTTGGCTCTGACAGGCACCTGTGGCTGGGGGCTCTGCCGGGCCGGGGCGGTGGTTAGCTGGCGCAGACCGTGGCCGAGGCCGGGATGGGCTGTTTTTAGGGAGCACAGCGCAGGTGCGGCCTTGCTGGCGTCCTCGGGCAGAGAGCCGCTCGGGCCCGAGGGGACGGAGCCATTTATTCTCGCCGCTGTCCTGTGTCTGAGCCGGGCTGGCGGCCAGGGAGCGGGGCCAAGCCTGAGGGCGGCGGGTCCCGCCTGCAGACCTGGGTCGCCGCCCGCCCGCGCCCCTGCCTGGCTCTGCCAATGCTGCTGAGCGCCTCCGCCCCCCACTCACCCTCTCTGTGCCTCGGTTTCTTTACCCACAAAATGGAGCTGGGATTTATCTCCGCGGCAGGACTGAGAATGAGCTAAACAGTGAGGGGTGGCAAAGCACAGGGCGCGCCTGGCATCTCTCCGGGCTCCGCAGGGTTAGCCCATAATCCCAAGTTCAAGGGGGCGGGGCGGGGCGGGGCGGGGCGGGGTGGGCGGTGAGAGGCCGGGAGGCCTGCCTTGGCGAGTCTGGTTCTGGCCGGATTCGGTGCCACGCCGCAATGCTCAGCGCCGGGAAGGCCACGGGGAGATCCGTGTGGACTGTAGGTGGACTTAGGACTTATTGGCCTCATATTTCTTACTGCGGGAAAGCGTCCGGAGGAGACGATAGAAGATCAAGTGCCGGCTTAGCAAACAAAGAGGAAATGAAAGAGCGGCCCTGAGCGCCAGCCGCAGGCCCGGCTGGGAAGCGGGGAGGAAGGAGGGGGGATGGGGATTGGGGGGGGAGGCTGGTGCAGAAGTGCCCTGGGCCTCCCAGGAGGAGGGAAGACCTGCAGAGGGAGGGAGGGAAGAAGGGAAGGAGGGAGGGGGAGAGAGAGACCCTAATACCCTACCTCCCAGCCCCTGTGGCTTGTTCCTTTCCTGTCTCCATCAATTAAAATAGAATAAACTTTAAAATTCAGAGCCTGCGTCACCGGAGCCGCAGCTCAAGCCCAGGACCTCAGGGTGTTGGGCGTTCGGCTACAGTGTCCTTCGCCCCGAAGGCTCCACGGACAGCACTGTCAGGATGCGGATCCGTCCACACCCCGTCACACCCCCGTCCGCGGAGCAGGCGTGGGGGCAGGCACGTGTCTGTCCCTGAGCCGGCAGCTCTCTGGCGCCCCATGCACCCCCCATCCACCCACCCCTCAGCGCAGGCAGGAGGGCTGGCGGGAGCAGAGCTCCTCTCTCTTGTTTTTAGGGGACATTCCTGCCCATAGAGAAGGAGCCCTCAGATCCTTCCTGGTTGGGCCGTGATTCTCGGGCCGAACTCTGGTCCTGGTCCCAGCCTCTCGGGGAGCCGGCGCCGGGGGAGGGCAGCTCCCTGGCGCCCCCGGGAGGAGGGGAGCCCTTGGACGGCAGGCCTGTGTCCCCCATCACACACGCGGGAAACCCTGATCCCAGGGGGTGGCTGTGGGAGGCGGGCCGTTGCGAGATGATGCAGACAGGAGGGTGGGGCCCGCGGTGGGGTCAGTGCCCTTCTTTCTAAGAGGAGGAGCGGTGAGGGGCGGCCCGGGAGCCGGCGGCTGTCCCCGAGCCGGGAAGAGGCCTCCCCGAGCTCAGCCGGCCGTGCAGGCGGCGAGATCCAGGCAAGCCGCGGTCATGGGGTTTGTCCCGGCAGCCGGAGCCGATGGAGACGGGGCAGCCCCGGGCGAGGCAGGGCGGCACCCCTCTCGCTGTGGGGCTGAACCCCGAGATGAGGCTCTCCAGCGCCCGCGTCACCCCACCTGGTCGCAGAGGTAGAGGCACGTCCGGTCAGTCCCCACGATTCAGAGCCGCTGATGGGCGCGCACTCCGGGCGGACGAGCAGGCGTCACTGGGCCCTGGCCGCCGCGGCCCGTCCGGGAGGGGACCCGTCTCGGTTCTGGAAGGACACCCGCCCGCCCCGTGCAGTCCTGAAGCCCGTCCTTCCCCCCGGCGGCCCGTCCGGGAGGGGACCCGTCTCGGTTCTGGAAGGACACCCGCCCGCCCGCCCGCCCGCCCGCCCCGTGCAGTCCTGAAGCCCGTCCTTCCCCCCGGCGGAGCGGAACCGGAGACCTCTCATAATTCACAGCGGGTTATGTTCCGGGCCCGGGAGCTGGTGTTTAAATGTTTCAGGCTGAAGCCCCCGCTGCCGCCCCGGCTTCCTGCTCTCCATCCCCCCCCTCCCCCCTCCCCGCGCGGCCGGCCTCACTCAGCGCCGGAGCAGCGGGTGAGCGATGGGGCGGCCGCGGCGGGGACAGGCCTCGTCGCTCCCCATTAGGCGAGCCTCTGTAAACTCCTCGTTGCTGCCGGCGGGAAACTGAGGCTCCGGGTCTCCCACGCTCTCCGGGCCCCGCCGTGAGGGAGGGCGGGAGAGGGAAACTGAGGCTGGGGACTCCCACACTCTCCCGGCCCTCGCCGTGAGTGAGGGCAGAGCCAGGGTTTAAATGGCACTTGGGCTCCAGGGACCCTGCCCTGGGCAGCTGCCCCCGCTCCGGCTCCTGCAGCCCAGCCCTGGCCGCCATTCCCGTGGGGCGTCCCGGGAGCGGGAGGCCCCCAGAACTTCCCCAACAGCCGGGCGGTGGCGCCATCGGTGGAGTGTGGTCCCAGCACCGCGCGGTTGTGGGCTAACTCGCCGGTTGGGGTGAGTGTGGGAGGCAAACAACCAATGTCTCTGTCACATCAATGTTTCTCTCAGGCTCTCTCTCCCTCTCTCTCCTAAAAAAAATGTTCTAAAGCAGTAAGAAAACATACCCTCCGGTGAGGATTCAAAAAAGAAACTTCTCCAGCCGTTCTCCAGTGCCTGAGGCGGGGGGGGGGGGGGGGGGAGGGGGAATGGCCACGGGGCGGCCACGGCTGGTCACAGAGAGCACGTGTCCCCTGCGTGAGAGCAGCACCATCGAATGCGGTCCACCCGCCAGACACCTCCCCACTGAGCCTTGGAGTTGAGGGTTGTTCACAGGCTCAGAATCATAGCGCCATCCCCCCCCCCACCCTCAGACACCGCCTCGCCCCAGACTCTCCTACCGATGTGCCATCACGCTCCCGCCTCTCCCCCCTCCCCCCCAGCCCAGACACCGGCCCGGCGGCCCAGACACCAGCCGGAGGCCCAGACACCAGCCCCGAGGCCCAGACACCAGCCCGGAGGCCCAGACACCAGCCCCGAGGCCCACACACCAGCCGGAGGCCCAGACACCGGCCCCAAGGCCCAGACACCAGCCGGCGGCCCAGACACCAGCCGGAGGCCCAGACACCGGCCGGCGGCCCACACACCAGCCCCGAGGCCCAGACACCGGCCCCGAGGCCCAGACACCATCCGGCGGCCCAGACACCATCCGGCGGCCCAGACACCAGCCGGCGGCCCACACACCAGCCGGCGGCCCACACACCAGCCCGGAGGCCCAGACACCAGCCGGAGGCCCAGACACCAGCCCCGAGGCCCAGATACTAGCCCAGCAGCCCACACACCAGCCCGGCGGCCCAGACACCAGCCGGAGGCCCAGACACCGGCCCGGCGGCCCAGACACCAGCCGGAGGCCCAGACACCGGCCCGGCGGCCCAGACACCAGCCGGAGGCCCAGACACCAGCCGGAGGCCCAGACACCAGCCGGAGGCCCAGACACCGGCTGGCGGCCCACACACCAGCCAGTGGCCCAGACACCAGCCGGCGGCCTCCGGCTCTTCCTGCCTGCGGACTGGCTGCTGCCGGCGCTCACAGGAGCGTCCCGGAAGCCCTGGGAGGTGCGCGCACAGAGTCTCGCACAGACTCGCTCAGAGGAGAGTGGGGCTGGCTCCCCGGGGGCCAGGGTGGGGAGGGCGCTCGGCTCGGCAGTGAAGTGGCGCGTCCTTCCCTGCGGAGTCTGGTCCGTGTCGGCATCTCCAGCTGCGGCTGGCGGAGAGCACGAGGGATTTGTCAGGAGACGGAGGCTCTCCACACCCCGGAAGGCGGGGGGCCGGGAGCCGAGCATTCTGGGAGAATCTGAGTCTCACCAAAAAACACCAGTGGGAAGCATGGATGACATGCAGCCCACATGTACAGCCTCCAGTCAGCATGCATGGTCTCCAAAGGCATGCATGGTCTCCAGTCAGCACAGTCACAGCCAGCATGCCTGGTCTCCAATCAACATGTATGTTCTCCAGTCAGCATACATAGTCACAGCCAAAACGCATGGTCTCCAATCAACATGCATGTTCTTCACTCAGCATACTTAGTCACAGCCAAAACGCATGGTCTCCAATCAACATGTGTGTTCTCCAGTCAGCATACATGCATGGTCTCCAATCAACATGTGTGTTTTCCGGCTGGAGAGGACGGGGCAGAAGCACTGCCAGCCCCACCCCAGGCAGCCTGAGGCACAGAGAAAACCCCCGAGAGGAGACAAGGAGCAAATGCAGAGAGCCCGGCCTGCAGGGCCCTCCCGGGAGGGGGGGGAAGGAGCCTCCCGCTGCTGCACACGCAGCTCCCGCCTGCCCGCAGCTGTGGCCACACCTGAGCGCCCCCTGGGCATGTGCACAGGACCGGTTTGCCTGCTTTCCAGACGCCCGGGCAGGAGAATCGTTAGAAACATGGAAATGGAGTTGCCGGGAGCGCGATAGATTGTCTCGGACGCTCCCTTCCTCTCAGACCTCACCCTTCTGTGGAAATTAAGCACCAAATGGCTCAAAACGGCAGCCGAGGATTAGCAGGCTCCGCTCACAGCCCATGGGCAAGACCCACCTTCCCTGCCTCCCCCGCCCCAGCAGCCTCCCGCTGTACGGATATGGCTACTCCGGGGGGGGGGGGGGGAGGGGGCAACCTAAGTCCCTGGCCGCCTGCCTCTTCCCCGGCAGCCCTGGCCCAGGGCCAGGGAAAGGGCTCCGTCATGTGACATGGGCAGCCCCCCTCCCAGGGGGTCCACCTATAGCCACACCCTCCAAAGAGAAGGGTTGGTCTCAGTGAGAGGGAAGAAAAGCATCTCTGCTCTCCGGGGCCTTCGCTCCTGCAGCCGCTGTCTGCGCATTGAGTGAGCGCCTACGGCATCCGGGAGCTGCATCGGTGCTGCGGACAGGGGCTCCGCCAGGTCTGTCCCTGCCCCCAGGGACTCGGTGCGGTGGATACACACGAGCCACGTCCTCCCAGCAGCAGGACGAGAGCAGCACAGGACGCCCGAGAGCCCAGGACGGTGGAGCAGCTTCCTGGGGGAAGCCAGGAGGGCTCCCTGGAGGAGGGGACACTTTGAGCTTGGTCTCAAGCATGAGCAGGCGTCCACCGTGGGGGAGCGCTCCGGGAAAGAGCAGCTGTGTCCCACATGCAGGCCACCAGGCGCAGGTCTAAGCCGGACACAGCCCCGTCACCGGCCTTCCCCTTGCAGGCCAGTGATCACACACAGGAGTGGTTATTATTATTGTTATTATTATTGCTGCTGGTTACTATTATTATTATTATTATTATTATTATTATTATTTTTGCAGGCGCAGGCTCCAAGAGCTGCAGGCCAGGGGGCTGCTGGGACCCCGGGTGGTGAGCTCAGCGGTGGTTCAGAGGCTGGAGAAATGCAAGAGCTGGGAGGGAATGGTGGGCAGAGAGAGGAATGAACGAACGAATGAATGAATGAATGAATGAATGAATCTGGCCCGGCCGGCATGGCTCTGTGGCTGAGCATCGACCTATGAAGCAGGAGGTCATAGTTCAATCCTCAGTCAGGGCACAGGCCCAGGTTGCAGGCTCGATCCCCAGTGGTGGGCGTGCAGGAGGCAGCCGGTCACTGATTCTCTCTCATCACTGATATTTCTAAACCTCTCTCCCTTTCCCTTCCTCTCTGACATCAATAAAACAATCTCTTAAAAAAGAAAAAGAATGACTCTGAGGGGTGCTGTCCTAGGATTCCTGGGGGCACACCAGTGGGCGCAGCGGCTCAGACGTGCGTCTTATAAACCTGTGCTGGAGGGGTGGGGGGTGCGGGGCTGCCACGTCCCCGTCCTGACTGGCATCTCCTCGGCTCTGAGCTGGCTCCCGTCTCCCACCTGGGGCCCTCCTCCCAGGGCGTCCTTCCAGGCGCGAGCATCTTCCCCTGGAGGCTCCATCCCACAAAGTGGTCCAACAAAGGACAATCGGTGGCAAAGGCCGCAGGTGCTCAGCACAGCCAGCAGGGGGCACCCAACACAGGTCTGATGTTGGCAATGAAAGGAAAGGGCCCCTTCGGGACCATGTTTACAAGCTCCTTCCAGGGCCGGTCCACAACTGTACCCCTTTGCCGAGCCTCTCCCCGCTCCGCGCCCCCCTCCACCAGGACATCCCCGGCCCAGATGTAGCTGTTGACCTCCCAAGCCTCAAGGTCAGAGGGAGTCAATGCCCTCCCCGCCCCCGCTCCTCCCTCCTGGCACCTCAACGGGGGCTACCTTCAGGGTCCTGTGGACACGGGGACCTGCCCCGCCCCCCCCCCCCCCCCCCCGAGCCGGGCGTCCCCTCCGGGACCGCGCCCGGGACTGCAGAGGGCCCGCCGGCAGCTGCGCTGGCAGGCAGCGGCGAGATGCCAATTTGCGGCCGGCGTCTGAGGAAGCTATTTCTAAAACAGCAATTACCAGTGAGGGGAACAAATCACCCGCACTTCAGAGGCGTTCACACGTGGAGAGCGGCCTCTCGGTAATCAGGGCAATGTGTTTGCAAAGCGGCGTTATTTATGCGGAGATTTCTCACCCAGAGAGGTCGGGCGGGAGGGGAGGGGAGCGGGAGTGAAAGACGGGTCAGCGCCACCGCCCGAGCCCGCGGCGGGCTGATTACCGCCACGTTAGGCACGCGGAGAACTATTAAATAAATTGGGGCCCGGGGCCCGTGTCAGACTTCCGGGACAAACGCGCTCCGTGTCCGGACCCAGCGGCAGAGGCAGAGGAGACGCCCTGTGGAGGGTCCGCGGAGCCCGGGGCCCCCGGGGCTCCGCCCGGGGCCACGAGGAAGTGGAGGAGGGACCGGGACTGGGAGGGGGGAGGGGGCAGCTGGCAGGGACTTTGATCGGACCCCAGGGCAGGTTGTCAGCCACCAGGTCCTGCAGCCCAGGGGCCAGAGCAGGCCCCTCTCTGTACTGACCCTCCCCCTGCACACCCCACCCCTCCCAAGGGGAAGGAAGTCCCGGGGAGGATCTCACCATTGCTTTAATCACGCTCACACGCCCCCTTATCTGATCTGACCCTCAAAACACAACACCCCGTGGGGCTGAGAAAGATGCTCAGGCCCCAGGGTGGGGCGGGACAGGGGGCAGGGAGAGGAGAGGAGAGGCTGGTCCCAGCCTCTGTGACCTCAGGGCCTCGTCCCAGAAGCTCGGGGACTCGCATTGGGGAGGTCTGGCCGCTGTGGCCTCAGAGGTCACCTCTGCGTCCTCGCCCCAAGCGCCATCCCTTCCTCCGCTCCGTGGTCCAGCGAGGACTCGCCCAGTGAGCGCGAAGCTCCCGGACAGTGACGGCGAGAGGAGGCCAGCACGAGGGCCGAGCCCGGGTTCGGGCCACACCTGCCTGGAAGGTACACATACGCACACCCAGGGGGGCCTCTGGTGCGTCCTCTGCTCGGGGTTGGCAGAGGGAGGGGGTGGCTCCCTGCTCAGTGGTGGACAGAGAGAGGGATGGGTGGATGGATGGGGTGGGTGGTGAATGTATGGTGGTGGACAGAGAGAGGGATGGGTGGATGGATGGGGTGGGTGATGAATGTATGATGGTGGACAGAGAGAGGGATGGGTGGATGGGGGGTGGGTGGTGAATGTATGATGGTGGACAGAGAGAGGGATGGGTGGATGGATGGGGTGGGTGGTGAATGTATGGTGGTGGACAGAGAGAGGGATGGGTGGATGGATGGGGGTGGGTGATGAATGTATGGTGGTGGACAGAGAGAGGGATGGGTGGATGGATGGGGTGGGTGGTGAATGTATGATGGTGGACAGAGAGAGGGATGGGTGGATGGATGGAGTGGGTGGTGAATGTATGGTGGTGGACAGAGAGAGGGATGGGTGGATGGATGGGGGTGGGTGATGAATGTATGGTGGTGGACAGAGAGAGGGATGGGTGGATGGATGGGGTGGGTGGTGAATGTATGATGGTGGACAGAGAGAGGGATGGGTGGATGGATGGAGTGGGTGGTGAAGGTATGGTAGTGGACAGAGAGAGGGAAGGGTGGATGGGTGGGGGGTGGGTGATGAATGTATGGTGGTGGACAGAGAGAGGGATGGGTGGATGGATGGGGTGGGTGATGAATGTATGATGGTGGACAGAGAGAGGGATGGGTGGATGGGGGGTGGGTGGTGAATGTATGGTGGTGGACAGAGAGAGGGATGGGTGGATGGATGGGGGTGGGTGATGAATGTATGGTGGTGGACAGAGAGAGGGATGGGTGGATGGATGGGGTGGGTGGTGAATGTATGATGGTGGACAGAGAGAGGGATGGGTGGATGGATGGAGTGGGTGGTGAAGGTATGGTAGTGGACAGAGAGAGGGATGGGTGGATGGATGGGGGGTGGGTGATGAATGTATGGTGGTGGACAGAGAGAGGGATGGGTGGATGGATGGGGTGGGTGATGAATGTATGATGGTGGACAGAGAGAGGGATGGGTGGATGGGGGGTGGGTGGTGAATGTATGGTGGTGGACAGAGAGAGGGATGGGTGGATGGATGGGGGGTGGGTGGTGAATGTATGGTGGTGGACAGAGAGAGGGATGGGTGGATGGATGGGGGGTGGGTGGTGAATGTATGATGGTGGACAGAGAGAGGGATGGGTGGATGGATGGGGGGTGGGTGATGAATGTATGGTGGTGGACAGAGAGAAAGGGATGGATGGGTGGATGGATGGGGTGGGTGATGAATGTATGATGGTGGACAGAGAGAGGGATGGGTGGATGGATGGGGTGGGTGATGAATGTATGATGGTGGACAGAGAGAGGGATGGGTGGATGGGGGGTGGGTGGTGAATGTATGGTGGCGGACAGAGAGAGGGATGGGTGGATGGATGGGGGGTGGGTGATGAATGTATGGTGGTGGACAGAGAGAGAGGGATGGATGGGTGGATGGATGGGGTGGGTGATGAATGTATGATGGTGGACAGAGAGAGGGATGGGTGGATGGGGGGTGGGTGGTGAATGTATGGTGGTGGACAGAGAGAGGGATGGGTGGATGGATGGGGTGGGTGGTGAATGTATGGTGGTGGACAGAGAGAGGGATGGGTGGATGGATGGGGGGTGGGTGATGAATGTATGGTGGTGGACAGAGAGAGAGGGATGGATGGGTGGATGGATGGGGTGGGTGATGAATGTATGATGGTGGACAGAGAGAGGGATGGGTGGATGGATGGGATGGGTGGTGGATGTATGGTAGTGGACAGAGAGAGGGATGGGTGGATGGATGGGGTGGGTGGTGGATGTATGGTAGTGGACAGAGAGAGGGATGGGTGGATGGATGGGGTGGGTGGTGAATGTATGGTGGTGGACAGAAAGAGAGGGATGGATGGGTGGATGGATAGGGTGGGTGGTGAATGTATGATGGTGGACAGAGAGAGAGATGGGTGGATGGATGGAGTGGGTGGTGAAGGTATGGTAGTGGACAGAGAGAGGGATGGGTGGATGGATGGGGTGGGTGGTGAATGTATGGTGGTGGACAGAGAGAGAGGGATGGATGGGTGGATGGATGGGGTGGGTGATGAATGTATGATGGTGGACAGAGAGAGGGATGGGTGGATGGGGGTTGGGGGGTGAATGTATGGTGGTGGACAGAGAGAGGGATGGGTGGATGGATGGGGGGTGGGTGATGAATGTATGGTGGTGGACAGAGAGAGAGGGATGGATGGGTGGATGGATGGGGTGGGTGATGAATGTATGATGGTGGACAGAGAGAGGGATGGGTGGATGGGGGGTGGGTGGTGAATGTATGGTGGTGGACAGAGAGAGGGATGGGTGGATGGATTGGGTGGGTGGTGAATGTATGGTGGTGGACAGAGAGAGGGATGGGTGGATGGATGGGGGGTGGGTGATGAATGTATGATGGTGGACAGAGAGAGGGATGGGTGGATGGGGGGTGGGTGGTGAATGTATGGTGGTGGACAGAGAGAGGGATGGGTGGATGGATGGGGTGGGTGGTGAATGTATGGTGGTGGACAGAGAGAGGGATGGGTGGATGGATGGGGTGGGTGGTGAATGTATGGTGGTGGACAGAGAGAGGGATGGGTGGATGGATGGGTGGTTGGTGAATGTATGATGGTGGACAGAGAGAGGGATAGGTGGATGGATAGGGTGGGTGGTGAATGTATGATGGTGGACAGAGAGAGGGATGGGTGGATGGATGGGGTGGGTGGTGAATGTATGGTGGTGGACAGAGAGAGGGATGGGTGGATGGATGGGTGGTTGGTGAATGTATGATGGTGGACAGAGAGAGGGATGGGTGGATGGATGGGGTGGGTGGTGAATGTATGATGGTGGACAGAGAGAGGGATGGGTGGACAGGTGAACATATGGATGGTTAGAGAGCGATGGGTGGATGGGGGTGGATGGATGGGGGTGGGCCCTTCCTTAGGGACCAAGCGTAGCTCCTGGACCCCCAGCCTGACCACAGCCTGCACTGTCCTCACTGCCCCACCCCCTACTCCTCACTGCCCCACCCCCCGCTCCTCACTCCCCCTCTGTCCATGAGCGACGCCTAACCCACCACCAGCCACCATCCAGCTCCCAGCACCCGGCCCACAGGGTGCCCAGCTCCTCTTAGTTTCCTGCCGCTCCTCCTGTCACATGTCCCCCCCCCCTCCTGAGGCGTCCTCCCAGCTGGGCGTGCCCCTTCTCTGCGCCCCAAGCTCCCGGGTCTCCTCCCACAGCCCGGCACCCTGCACAGCCCACGGGGGGGCCTGCCTCCCCCACCAACCGCCGTGAGCCCCTCCTGGCACGGGCACGGGGTCCTCCCCGGTTTGCCCGTTCGCTCACTCTCAGCGCTCGGGGCAGAGGGCTGTCTGTCCTGCTCTCCGATGGCCCCTCTGCACCGAGGACTGTGTCTGGCACAGAGCGGCTCTCACTCATTCATTCATCACCCGTCCATCTGTCCATTAACACTCATCATCCACCCATCCATCCATCCCTCTCCCTATCCACCATCATCCATTCATCACCCACCCCACCCATCCATCCCTCTCTCTATCCACCATCATCCATTCATCACCCACCCCATCCATCCATCCCTCTCCCTATCCACCATCATATATTCATCATCCACCCATCCATCCATCCATCCCTCTCTCTGTCCACCACCATACACCCACCACCCACCCCATCCATCCATCCATCCCTCTCCCTATCCACCATCATACATTCATCATCCACCCCATCCATCCCTCTCTCTATCCACCATCATATATTCATCCTCCATCCACCCATCCCTCTCTCTGTCCACCATCATACATTCACCACCCACCCCATCCATCCACCCATCACTCTCTCTATCCATCTATTTGTTCACCTGTCCATCCATCCCTCTCCCTATCCACCATCATACACTTATCAGTCCACCCACCATCCATCCATCTGACCACGCACACACACAGGCATACACGCACCAAAACCTCCCTGCGCAGGCCTGGGGGAGACCCAGTCAGAGAGAGGAGGGCCCACAGCACAGAAACGCTGGAGGGACCTTTGCCATCCGCTCCCCAGCGCCCCTGTGGCACACGGTGCAGCAAAGGGTAGGCAGGAGTGGGCATGTCTCGTTGACCCCCGTACAAAGGCCGTGCCCTGTGCTGAGGGCGGGAGCCAGGGGGATGTCTGCTGTGGGCAGGGAGAAGGGTCCCCAAGTCACCCTCCAACGGCAGAGAAACCTCAGAGAGGCTCAGGGGGAGGAGCGGCCGGGCCGCGGCACGGACAGCCGCCTGCGGGCCGGCCAGAGCGCGGGCAGGAAGGCCCCGCCAGCGCAGCCGCACGCCCTGGGCCCCACGCAGAGGGCAGCGTGCTCCTCCTCAGAGCTGCACGGCCACTCCAGCTCCTGAACGCACCCTCTCCTGCCTCCCCCCTCCCCCCCTTCACGCGGTTCTGATTTGTTAGGGGCATCGATCATCCTGAGTAAAGAACAATTTACATTTTAAATTATTAGCATGGATTTTGCCATTCATCTTTCTAGCGTGCAATGCCAGTTTTAAATGCAAATGCCAGGGCATTCCTGCGGAGGCAGAATCGCTGAAATTGTATAATTCATGTTTTATGGCTTGTGCGTGAATATGTATTTCCTGCTTCCCGGAATGGGGAAGCGCACGCAAAACCCACTCCACTGTCCTCATCTCCGTTTCTAGCATCTAACCTGCATGAGGAGGAGTGGGGGGAGGAGGGAGAGGAGGGGGAGGAGGAGGAAATGAAAAAGGAGGAGGAGGAGGAAGAGGAAGAGGAGGAGGAGGAGGAGAAGGAAGAGGAAGAAGAGGAGGAGGAGGAAGAAGAGGAGGAGTAAGAGGAGGAGGAGGAAGAGCAGGAGGAGGAGGAAGAGGAAGAGGAAGAGGAGGAGGAGGAAGAGAAGGAGGAGGAAGAGGAGGAGCAGGAGGAAGAGCAGGAGGAGAAGGAGGAGGGAGGGGGGGAGCAGGAGGAAGAGCAGGAGGAGGAGGAAGAGGAAGAAGAGGAGGAGGAGGAAGAGGAGAAGGAGGAGGAAGAAGAAGAGGAAGAGGAGGAGGAGGAAGAGGAGGAGGAGGAGGAAGAGGAGGAGCAGGAGAAAGAGCAGGAGGAGGGGAAAGAGGAGGAGGAGGAGGAGGAAGAGTAGAAGGAGGAGTAATGGGAATGAGGGGGTCGGAGCGGCCCCTGGTCTCTGAGTTCCTTGGGCCGCGCCTCCTTCCCGCTTTCAGCCCAGGTTCCCATCAGCTGGGGCGCAGCCACGCACACAGCCGAGCCCCCTTAGCCACCAACAGCGCACGCCCCGCACGCGAGTCCTGTGAGCTGCCACCGCCGCGGCCCCCAGGCTTCTGTGCGGGTGGGCAGCGTGGACGCAGCGCAGACAGAGGGCAGGACGCCGGGCACACCGGAACGCGCATCTGCCTGTACCCACAGGCCAGCGCCCAGCAGGCGTGCTCACAAACGTGAGTTTAAAGTTGGGAAAGTCAGCAAGAACGTAAAGACGGCCGCAGCCGCCGGGGCTTGGGATCAAACCCGCGAGCCACGTCCGTGTCCTTGACCGGGAATCGAACTCGGGACCCTCTGGTCCACAGGCCGGAGCAGTAACCACTGAGCCACGCCAGCCAGGGCAGGCAGCTGGGTGTGATCCCACGCTCATAACCGTGTTCGCAGCGTGACCTGGACCGCTCACTCCTCCCGGGCGCCGGCCGGCGAGCTCGGCACGGAGAGTGGCACCTGCTGGGCACCGCCGCCCGGCTTCAAACGGACCCGTGTGCGGCCGAGCGCGGCCTCTGCGCGCGGCGGACACGGGGTGACTACCAGCCACTCCCCGCCCCCGCCTCCAGGATGGACGGACAGACAGACGGGCATGGGGGGCGGCAGCTCCGGGCCGGTCTCCACAGGAACCGCTGGCCATGGGTGACCATGGTAATGCAATGGCTGTTCAGCTCCGTGGGCTTGGATGGGTTTGAATGCACAAAGCCGTCTGCCACCAGCGGGGCGTGAGGGACCCAGCCCGACGGCCGTTCCCGGGGCTTCTCATCACACGGGGAGGAAGGGTCCTCTCGGGCAGGCGTGGGAGCGCCGGAGCCCTGGGGGGAGGGCGGCTCGCGGGGGTCAGGCCCTGAGAAGTCCTGCGTTGGCTGCATTCTGTCCCCCCCCCATGTTCCCCAAACCCGCTGGCCGCAGACTCTTCCTGTGCAGACCGTGCGGACCTGTGCAGACCCCAGGTTTGAGCCCTGGACGTGGGTGCCACCTGCACAGCTGGGGGCGGAGGAGCGACAAGGCCCCCTCCCCCCTCTCCCCTCCCCCCGGCCCCGGTGCTGATCACAGTCTGTCTGAGTCGTCAGCGGGTCCGCGGGAGGACATGTCCCTCTCCGAACCGGGCGGCCGGACGGGGGGCGTTGCAAGTCCTGCTCAGCCCCAGCTGCCCCGGCCACCTTTCTACTTAAATTCCAGGGGATGGTAACATGCGTGTACTATGCCTGGTTAACACGCGTGCGCTGTGCCTCTGCCCGCAGGCCGCGCGAAGAAGGAGCTTTCTCAACACGGAGGCCCAGGCGCTGAGGTTGTTACCTCCGCCTCCGGGCGGCTCCGAGGCCCCGGCTGCAGGAGCCCCGTCCGTGGCTGACACCCAGCACCGCCGTCAGGGGGCTCCTGGGGCGGCCGTGGCCCCAACCGGCTCCCTGGGCAGCGTCTGCCCGGCCAAGGACAAGATGGCCCCACAGTCCCAACATGATATTGCTACAGGCACGCACACAGACACAGACAGGACACACACAGGGGACACACACACGGCACATACCAAACACACAGCACACACATGCACACACATTCACACAGGCCTGGCCGCCCTCCCCGACACCAGACAACTCCTCCCGGTTCTCCGAACTTTCCCGTTTGGCCCTGAGCGGGGCGAGGCCATGTAGAGGCAAATACAGAGTCTCTGAAAGGAGCCTTCGCCGCTGCGCATCCATCTGTCCCCGAGCCGGAGGGGAGGAGCGTCTGTCGCCGCCGTAATAACTGCATATTGAACAGAGACCAGATTTATTAGCCGTGAGATCACACGAGAGGCCGCTATTGACGAATGGCAGCAATTTCAGACACCCCAGCAGATCAATACCCTTTAATCGAGTCAAATCTCAACAAATTAAATTAAAGCAACATTCCAGAAACCGCCCCAAACGAGACAAGTGAGTACGTGACGTTCCCCGCGGGCCGCCGCCCTGAGACCAGCAGGATGTTTATTTACTGAAGCACGCGGACACGTGTCCGGTGATGCCATCACGCGGGTGCCGGGTCCATGTGAGCCCCGCGGCTGGAAGGTGAGTCGGGGCCCCCTCAGTAGCCACTTTGGAAGCAACGTGTCCCCTACCTGCTCACCACGACCCACCACAGGCCATGGTGAGGACGTAATCGGCCCAGGACTCCTGGAGACAAACACAGATCCCACTGCGCCCAGGTGACCAGGTGATCAAGTGACCAGGTGGCCAGGAGATCAGGAGACCAGGATACTGGGTGACCGGGTGACCGGGTGACCAGGTGACCGGGTGACCAGGTGACCAGGAGACAAGGAGACCAGGAGACCAGGTGACCAGGAGACCAGATGACCAGGTGACCAGGTGACCGGGTGACCAGGTGACCGGGTGACCAGGTGACCGGGTGACCAGGTGACTGGGTGACCGGGTGACCAGATGACCAGGAGACAAGGAGACCAGGAGACAAGGAGACCAGCAGACCAGGAGACCAGGTGACCAGGTGACCGAGTGACCAGGAGACCAGGTGACCAGGAGACCAGATGACCAGGTGACCAGGAGACCAGGATACCAGGTGACCAGGAGACCAGGAGCGCCCACAGGGAGCTCTTACTCCCCACAAACAGTCTCCCAGGCCGCTGTGACATCGCACAAAGTAACACATTTGGAATACCTGGTGACCTTTCTTACTTAAAATTCAAAATGATGTATTAACACGGAAGAAGCACCCGGATGTGAGCCACAGGAGATGCCACGTGGACGGCAGCTAACGAGACTGCTCCACCCAAACGCTTGAAGTGTCCGTGCCAGGTGGCGTTCTCTGGGGCTCACTTCAGAGATTCTTTTTATTTTTTTTTCCAGAGAGGAAAGGAGAGAGAGAGAGAGAGAGAGAGAGAGAGAGAGAGAGAGAGAGATCAATGGTGAGAGAGAATCTTGGATCTGCAGCACGCCCCCCACTGGGAATCAAGCCAACAACCCGGGCATGTACCCTGACCGGGAATCAAACCATGAACTCCTGGTTTATAGGTGGATGTTCAACCACTGAGCCACACTGGGCAGGCTGGAAATTCTCTCACACCTGGAATTTTCCAATGCCTCTGCCTCCTTCCACTCAAGCATGAAGCATGACCTGTCTGTAGAAGCTCAAGGACGATCAGCAGCTGCTGTCCTTGCTCAGCAGTTAGAGATGCCAGAGGCGTGGAGACAGCCCCAAGCTCACTCAGCCTGGGCTCGGGGCCCCCTCCCTCTATCACACATGTGTCTAATGTGTGTAGGTCCATGCATGTGCATGCATGTTGTGTGAGCAAGTAGGTATCTGCGCAGGCGTGCACGGCAGGCATGGGGTTTGTGTTTGCATATTTAAGTGGGTCAGGAAACATTCTCAGAAGACAGATGTCTTCTTCAGCCAGCATTTCCTGTCTTGTCAGGATATTAATACTGAAAATTATGAGACATAAATGGGACTAGTTAGCACAAAGGCCATAAAATATGTGTTTCTAATGGAGCCTGTGCGCAGGCAAATCTGTCTTCAGCTGCCGAGGGGCCCCTGACAGGAGAGGGGTGTCCTCTCAGCTCCAAGCAGCAAGAAGCGCCCCACCTTGATCTCGGGGTGTCCCAACTGCCTCCCATGTCGGCCTCGATCTGTTTCTCTCTCTGTGAACTCTCCTTAGTCTATCCAGTTATCTATTACACGTGTATTTATCCCTTCCTCTCTCTATCCACCCACAGCCTCCATCTACCCATTTATCCATCCACCCTACCTATCCATCCATCTATCCATCCATCCATCTATGTATCCATCCAACTATATACCCATCCATCCACCCATCCATCCATCTTCCATCTATTTATCTATCCACCCACCCATCTATCCATCCATCCACCCACCCACCTAACCATCTATCCATCCACCCATCCATCCATCCATCCATCCATCCATCCATCCATCCATCTATGCATCCATCCAAACATATACCCATCCATCCATCCATCCATCATCCATATATCCATCTATTTATCTACCCACCCACCCACCTATCCATCCATCCATCCATCCACTCATCCACCTATCCATCCATCCATCCACCCATCCACCCATCCACCTATCCACCTACCCATCTATCCATCCATCCATCCACCTACCCACCTGTCTCCCCATCCAACCATATATCCATCCATCCACCCATCTATCACTTATAGTATCACACACAGTATCATCTATATCTCATCTATCTATATATCCATCAATCATTTGTCTAGCTAACTAGCTAACCATCCATTATCTACCATCTATCTATGTATCTCTGCATCTGTCGATCAACAAGCCATGATTTACCTCGGCCCACATTCCATTTGCCTAATTTGAACACAAAATGGACCCAGAAGCTGAGGGGACGCTCTTGGTCACGTCTGATCCAGGTAGACCTTCCCCTTGTTTTGCTAAAACTCTGTAAGAAGAAGTCATTGCAGACTGCTCCTCCCTAACAAGTATGCTTCCCCCAAAGTCTCCGGGGCCGGGCTTATCCTGATTAGCAGAACGTTCCGGACAAAAAGAGCTGGAACGGGGTCCGGATGCTCCTGGGGTGTGGACGGTGGTGCCGGGAAGATGGCGCCAGGACGTGGCACCTTCCTCTGAGGCTTGGCAGCCCCCTGCCTGCGCCGAGAGCGGGACCCGGCTCCTCAGGGACCCGCCCATCTGGGTGGAGGTGCCTGGGACTGGCGCCAGGAGGCTGAGCTGGTAAATGGGTGTTTGAGCCCCAACCTCCCCTTTCTTAAGCAGCAGCCCTCAGGGGGTTCTCTGGCCTCCCGTCCACAGCCTCCCCCATTGCTAAGGATGCCGCTGCCTCGCCCTATATTCCTGTCCCCGTTAGCAGCCCAGGCCTCATGACTCACTGCGTCTCCCTGCAACCACCCCCTCCCCTTCCTTTCCCTCCCCCCGCTCCCCTCCGTCACCCAGGGCCTTTGGGGCTTCCTCTCCGGCTGGTCTCTCCTGTCAGTTTCTAAAGAAAGACGCCGGGGCCTGGCCAGGCGCACCCGTCCCCGGGAAGCCGGCCCACCCTCTGGTATGGAGCGGCTGCTCTGACACAGACGGGGACACAGCACGGGCCAGACTCGCCGTGACCGCGCACTGTCCAGTGTCACAGCCGCCGCGTGTCTGGGGTGGGTGCCGGGAGGAGGCAGGGGGCCTCCGCACTGGGTCTGGCTTTCCCGGAGCCTCCAAAGGGCTCCTTTCTGGTTGGAACATTGGCCAGGCGGCCCGGAGACTAGACCTGGGCGTGGGGGTCCCAGAGACAGAGCTCAAACCCTCCCCCTCCCCAAGTGGCAACCGGGGGCCACCGCAGGCCCTCACATGCAATGAGGAAGAAGGGGGTCCTCGGGGTCCCGCCGGAGACACAGCTAAGGCCCAGCACGTGGGAGGTCAAGGCAGGTCAAGGTCAAGGGCGTCACCGCTGAGCGGAAGGAGCAAGATGATGCCGCATGCGCCGGGAGCCAAGTCAGACCGCAGACGCAGTGAGGTGTCCCGGCCCTCATCCATCTCCTTCCACTCTCCCCGCTTTGAAATATGGCCGTCACCGAGCCAGCGCGCGTGCACTCGGGCGTGCCTGCCGCGGACGATTCATGGAGACATCCCGCCCGTCACGGGAGACGTACGGGCCCCATAAATACAAAGGATCGCCCTGCAGATTGCCCGCTCCCTCCCGGGCTACAGGGCCGCGCTTGGGCCGGGGCCCAGACACACAGAGCCAGTGTGATTGAGTGCGACTTTTTAAAGTTTTGTTTGGATTTATTCCCAACGCTCCTTCCCCGGAGGCGCTTCTCCTGGCACGGACGCTGCCGGCCGTGAATCAGGGGCCCGATCTGAGTCGCACCTACGCACGGTCCTGATGGCGTCCCGGGGGCTGGGTCGGTGGCACGCCCGGCCCTGTGGGGGCAGCTCAGAGATGCAGCAAGTGACCCCGTGACCTCAGGAGACCACAGACCCTGAGCTTGGACATGCAGCCGAGACAGCTGAGGGTCAGGGCTGAGTTTTCAGCCATTAAAAATGGTGTCCGGGAGCCCATTTAATTAAATGCATTTAAAAAGGAGTGGCTCAGCTGGTGTGGCTCAGTGGTTGCGCGTCAACCTAGGAACCAGGGGGCCACAATTTGATTCCCGGTCAGGGCACAGGCCCGGGTTGCAGGCTCCATCCCCAGTGGGGGGCGTGCAGGAGGCAGCCGATCCATGGTTCTCTCTCAGCATTGATGTTTCTCTCTCTCTCCCTCTCCCTTCCTCTCAAAAATCAGTAAAAGTATATGGGGGGGGGGGAGGCTATCTCCCTCAGCTGTCACCTGAGACCCCTGGGGAAGAGAGTACCCTAAGGTCTCTGTAAGCACTCCCACTCCCCTACCCCACCCCTGCGCGGGCACCATGAGCCCGGCTTTCTCATTTCCCAGAAGATCTCAGGCACGTGGACAGCCTTTGCATAAAGGACTTTTGCGTCTAATCGTATCGATTTTACCATAATTAATTTTTAATGAATTTTCCAAAGCGTGTGTCTGCACTGGCCCCTGTGCCTCCCCGCGGGGCGCACGGCCATTTCCATCTGAGGGGTGCTAAGTGAGGGGTAACGTGAGCCCAACCACCATTTGCATTGTGCCACCTGTGCTTTGACCGGGACAGGGCGCCCCAGCGAGGCGGTGGGACGGGACTCTCTGCCCGGATGCCGGGCGTCTGCCGAATTCTCATCACAGTGCGACCGGCAGGCGGGACGGACGCCAATCGGGGCCGGGGCCCGTGTCCCGCTC